>JAUEJJ010026815.1:0-10591 GCA_032164275.1 Synergus coniferae
GGATTACACTTTTGTATTGGTCTTTTAATTCTGTCATAACCCTTATACTGTCGCAAATAGGTGCATTTACCTTAAGTGCTATAACTCTGAAAATTTTCTTTTAAAGAAAAATGTCATCAGCATTAATTGTTAACTTTTTAAATACTATTAATCGCCGTACACAGTATTTAGAAAAGTAAAAAAATGTGGTTTCAAAAGTTTTGAAAATGTTATAACTTTTTGAATTTTCGCCAAAAATAGTTGGCTGACGAACTTTTCTTTTCTTTTTGTGAATTATACAAGTTTGCCAAAGCGCAATACAATCTGATAATTCTTTCGAAAGTTATTGTGTGTGTAGATTTTTATGTTGTTAGCACTATAACTTTCGAAAGAATTGACAGATTGGTTTGGCTTTTGGTATACTCTTTTAATGTCCTTAAATGAAGGCCATGTTCGTCAGTCAGACATTTTGGATAAAAACTCAAAAAGTTATAGCATTTTGAAAATGTTTGAAACCACTTTTTTTTTAATTTACAAATTCTATGTAATGGATGCTCGTAGTACTCAAAAAGTCGAACTTTTTTCGATAAAGTGAAAATTATCATATAGTTATACATTTACAAAATTCAAAACAAAAATAAAAATGATTTGAAGCCAAATAACGCACGATATGAAAATAAGTCAAAATGGGAAAAACGTTGTTTTTTGAATGCCCTACAAAATTGTCATATCTACTTTTTGAATTTTCTTGAAAAATCAAAAATTCAAATTCTGAGCTAAATAAGGCGAGTATATACAGAGAAAAATGATTAGAAAATAAAATGTTATGAACAAATTGGAAATTAAGTCAAAAATAGCCAAAATTTTGAATTTGTTTATCTAATTTGTGTATAAACATCTAAATTGTTATATTTTATCAAATATTAATAAAGATTTATTATTTTAAAGAATATTTGAAGTCGCTCTGGTGATTGAAAGAAATTATTATGTAATTTGAAAACATCTCAAATTTAAATATTTTAAATTATTTTTGTTATTAAGTGTCATTCCTTCATTAATACGAAGCACTTTTAGCGAAAAGAAATTTTTTTATTGATAATAAAATTATTTGCCAATCTGTTCATAAAATTTGTTTATAACAATTAAATGGAATAAACAAAAAATATGGAACAAATGGAACAAAATAACAAATTATTTTTAATTTTCGTGTCCCTCAAACATTTATTTAAGACAATATAAAATTTACCTAAGCAGAGTAAAAAATGTTTAAAAAAATTAAAATTAAAATTGCTATGTAAGAAATGTCAGTTTTTTCCCATACATTGAGTAAAACAATTATTATTAGTAAACAAATAGAGGAGATAAAAGTTCTTACCACGAGGCTCTTAAAAATGTAATGCACTTTAAAAAAAAAAAAAATTGAAAAAATAAGAATCGAACCAAAATTGATGGCTCTGGACATTTTTAAACGAAAAGTGCATTTCCTCCCAGTGTGCGTGGGAGAATCCTTGAAAGGTGTGCTTTAAATGTATAATGTAAAAACCATTGAAATTTTTTCCGGTCTTCATTGCAGCAGCAGGTAGTACCCCTGTCCCCACAAAAGAATCATCGTCTTTTGGGGGATTCCATGCTCAAGGAAAAATTAGTCTACCGTTTCACTGTCCATTACTTTTACGGTTTTGCCTCCCTTGGGAATCAGCTATCGCCTCTTTGACCAATCTCTTTCGCAAGAATTTCACGGTCAGATTTGCACTCTCTGGATGACTAGATTTTTGTGGGAAACGAAAACTTATTTTGTGATTCGATGCCGCTTAAGGCCTCAAATTCGTTTTGCTTTCTAAATAGATCACACACATATATATATATATATATATATATATATATATATAAAAACCTCAAATAAGTTTCTTGAGTGTAAAACCAAACACCACCAGGTCCGAAAATAATTCACAAAATCATGTTCCAAAAATATAAGGCCCAAAAACATAAGGTCATAAGAATAAGACCCAAAAATATAAGGTCATAAACATAAGTCCATATCTTTCAAAATGCATAAGGCCAAAAATTAGAAAAGGTTATAGAAAAAAAATTCCAAAAACGAAATCCAGAAAATAAATTTCGAAAACAAGTCCCAAAAATTTAAGACGAAAATAAGTAAAAAATGTATATGTTTTAAAGACATAGGGCCCAAAATATAAATATAAAAATAGATCCCAAAATTATATTATAAAAATATAAAATGCCAAAATAAATCTAAGTACAATCTAAACAATAAGGCCCAGAAATATAAATGTTAAAACCAGCTCCAGTTTGAAGGCTTTAAAATGAAGCTAAAATTACTCGCAAAATAAGTTACACGAATAAAAGACCAAAAGAGTCCCAAATATAAGTTTAAAAAATTACCAGACCAAAATCAGTCCCAAATATAAGCCCCAAAAATTAACACACCAAAATGCAAAATATAAGCCATTTCAGATCCAAAAATAAGAACCTAAATAAATAAATTCTGAATTTAGAGCCCTAAAAATAATTTCCAAATATATGTATGGCTAAAAATCAGTTCGAAAATTGAATTCTAAAAATAAAAATATAAGGCCCAAAACCATAAGAGAAAAATTAACGTTTACAGAAATTCAAAAACAACGATATAAGTATAAATTTCATAAAAAAGGAAAAAATTAAGGCCCAAATAAGTCCAAAATATAAATTTTAAGACCGTAAGTCTAAAAATATAGTCCTAAGGCTATAAATCGCATAAAAGTTTTATAAATAAAAATTCTATTATACAATCATAAGGTCCAAAAGTATCGGGTTAGAAATAAGTACCAAAAATACCATATAAAAAATAGGTCCCAAAATTAAGACCCAAAAAACGTAATGCCCAAAACCGAAGGTACAAATATGATGGAATGCATGGGAAAAATGTTAATAACTTTACAAAAGTGATTAGGTGTGTGGGTTTTTGAGGTCGCTGAATCCTAATCTGACGTCAGATTTTCAAAATTCAAAATGGCGGATCAGATATAATGGAAAAAAATTTTTTAATCTTTTGATTTTCATAAAAGTGGATATTCTAAGGTTTTTGGGGTCGCTTAATTCGAATCTGAGGTCAGATTTTCAAACTTCAAAATAAGGGATCCAATATGGCAGATTAAAAAATGGAAAAATGTTTAAAACTTTGCAAACTCAGTCGTATTTAGGTTTTCAAAAAAATTGGAAAATTATTCTAGGAGGAGGGGGTTGAAATATGTAATTAAGTTAAGTTTAAGAAAATTTGAATTTTCAAATAATGAAACTAAGGAGGGGATATTGATAAATTTGAAAAAAAATGTTTTGCTCTTCTTTCGGTAGTCGAATGACAATTATTTTTCCTCTTTCGAATCTAAAGATTCGATATATTACAGCATTTTCCCTCTGCCATAATGTACACCGTTATCCTTCGTTCCTATCATTTAGAAAATCCTGTCATTGTAAAAGCTGGCTACTTCCGTGAGGATAATAGGTCTCCATACAACAGGCAGTTCCATAGGTACAAATTACAAAATAGTCTCACCCTCAGATGTTTCCTCGACGGAACAAGAATATCCAGATGGTCTCATTAAAGAAAAAAAAAACCCCTACCCGCTTAGCGGATACAGGAAATTTTAATTTACTTTTCAAAAGCAAAAATTCTAATCTTTTGTCTTTTCTTATTAGTTCGCGCCGATTGGCATTCAAAAAAAAAAAACGTTTTTCCCCTCTTGACTTTTTTTCATATCGTGCGTTGTTTGGCTTCAAATTTTAATTTTCGAAAGTTTGTTTGAATATTGTAAATGCTATAACTCTGGTAATTTTCACTTTATCGAAAAAATTCATGAAGATATTATAAATTGCTCGCATTTTTATGTACTACGTGTATCCCATAGAATTTGTAAATTAAGAAAAAGTGTTTCCAAAAATTTTGAAATTGTTATAATTTTTTGAATATTTTTCAAAAATAGCTTGCTAATTAACATGAACTTCATTTTAAGACACTGAAAGAGTATATCAAAAGTCAATCTAATCTGTCAATTCATTCGAAAGTTATAGTGCTAACTTATGGTACACATTTGTGAAATTTCATGAAATAAAAAGTTTTTTCTCCAGGTATCATTGTTTCTTAATCTTCGATCCTTATCTTTCTTTCGCGTCTTTACAAAGCGAGAAATGGAAATTTTCACAATGCCTAAGTTGGACAAAAGAATCACACTATGGGTAAAAATTTCTCCGTGAAAAGTATTGTCGGGAATAGAATTCTGAGAATTGGCATGTCTTTCAGTCGATAAACAACAGAGAAGCAGACAGACAACCCATACATTTATTACGGCACCCATCTACCATTCGCAATAACGTTGAAACACTCATTCAAGAAATAAAGGACATGCACTCTTTGCTCCTTCAGTTTGCGTTACCCTCGGCGTTACCTTCGAAGGACAGATATTTTTTTTTTTTAATTTGAGGTGGTCTCAAAACGGAGAAAATAATTTCTTCCAATCGTTTAAAGTAAGTCTCGAATTTGGCCAAAAAGAAATTCTTAAATCATTAACCGATTTCTTTAATTTACACATCTAACGTTTTTTTTTAAATTTTTTTCAATTCTCTTGAATTTCTGTGAATTCTTTTTAATTATTTTGAATTCTCTTGAAAGATTTTCAGTTATTTTGCATTCTTTTGCATTCCCTTGAATTATTTTGAATGTAATACTTTCTTTCGAAATCTTTTGAATTTTTCATTTCCTTATTTTTATTTCCCTTCAATTCTGCTTAAGTTTTCTGAACTCTTATAATTTCCCTTCTTTTAAATATATTTAAATTCTTGTTAATTATTTTGAATTTCTAGAGATTTTTCTTATTATCTTGGATCGTCTTTAATTCTTAGAAATAATTTGAATTATTAGAAATACTCTTCAATTCATTTGAATTCCCGTAAATTCATTCAGACTCCCTTGAATTCTCTCGAATTGTTGTAAATTCTTATAAATTAATTTGAACTATTTTGAATTATATTAATTTCTTTTGAATTTTTTTTAAATTGCCATTAATTCACTAAATTATTTTAAAATCTTTTGAATTCTATAGAATTCTATTGACTACTGTTGACTTTTCGCGAATTCTGCTTAATTCTTTGGAATTTCCGCGAACTCTTTTTAGTACTCTGTAATCGTCATGTATTTTTTGACATACTTTTAATTCTTTCAAATTCTCTTGAATTTTTTTGGATACTTATAAATTTTCTTAAATTTTTTCAGACTCCCTTGAATTCTCTCGAATTATTGTAAATTCTTATAAATTAATTTGGAACGATTTTGAATTATATTAACTACTTTTTAATTTTTTTTTAAATTGCCATTAATTCCCTAAATTCTTTTAAAATCTTTTGAATTCTATAGAATTCTATTGACCACTGTTGATTTTCCTCGATGTCTGCTTAATTCTTTTGAATTTTTATAAATTACCTTAAATTCTTCTGAATTCTCTTGAATGTCCGCGAACTCTTTTTAGTTCTCTTGAATCGTAATGTATTATTTGACATATTTTTAATTTTTTCAAATTCTCTTGAATTCTTTTGAATTCTTATCAATTCCCTTGAATTATTTCAGATTCCCTTGAATTTTGTCGAATTTTTGTAAATTCTTATAAATTAAATTGAATTAATTTGAATTATATTGACCTATTCTTATGCATTTTTTTAAATTGCCGTGAATTTACTAAATTCTTTTAAAATCTTTTGAATTCTCTAGAATTCTGTTGACTACTGTTGACTTTTCTTGAATTCTGTTCTATGTATTTTTATAATTTTCGTAAAATTGAGTTTTCGACTATAACTTCTCAAATAATCAAAATTCAAATCAGATGTAACAAGAAAAAAATTCCTTGCATCGAGGCAAATCGATTGACCTATAAGATTAATGCATTTCATTGAAAAATAAAAAAGTTATGCTTAGTTATAATTTTCAAATTTGATTTTTCGACTATAACTTCTCAAGTTTTTATAATTTAAAGTTGATGTAAGGAAAATGAAGATTCTTTGTGGCGAGACGAATTGATTGGTCTATATGATTAATGTATTTAATTGAAAAGCAAGGAATTTATTTTTATTTATAATTTTGGAAAATTGATTTTTCAACTGTGGCTTTCCTAATTATCACAGTTTAAAGTTGATGAAAAAAATATTAATAGATTTCATTAATTACTTAATCATATTTGTTTTCAGGAAGCAAAGCGCTCATAGAATGAGCACAATAGTTGCTGGAACTTCACAGCTTTTTATTATTTTGAAATATTTAATAAATAGTGAATCTATATATTCTTCTACATAATACATTTCACATGTCGCTTAGACATATATGGAATTGCTTAAGGCTTCTCGTTCCATCACCGAAGTTAAGCAGCATTTGCCTCGGTTATACTCGGATGGGAGCTGTCGTACTAGAGTTTATCAATAGCTTCTTGTTCCATCGTTCGAAAAAATATAAAATATACAATTTTTTTTAATTAAAAAGAGCGTACTTTTTTCTATCAGAATCGACAAAAAAATGAAAAAAGGATTTTTTCGAACGATAGGTCCCGTTTAACTGTTCCGGTCACATTTTGTGTTTACATTTCTATAACAAGTACGGTTACCGTAAATGATATATTAGTCACTAATTGACCAAATAGCAATTTGTTATGATTTGTATATATCCGAATTACAGTCTAACTTAATTTATATTTTATGGAATTATAATTTGACATAATTCACAAAATACATTTCGGCTCTAAAGAAAACTTTTTTTTATCCTGTTTTGTTTCGTAGTCAGTTTTTCTGTTTTCATGAACGTTCCATTGATCTGCATCTTTGTGTTTAATTTATTTTTATTAAAATTAAAAACATTACACAGTCGCACAAAAAAAATGTCTCAAACCCGAAAAACGTGAAATTTATTGTAGAAAACCATTGCCATGCATTCACTAAATTCTTTTAAAATCTTTTGAATTCTATAGAATTCTGTTGATTTTTCTCGAATTCTGATCAATTCTTTTGAATCGTTTTGAATTCTCTGAAATATTTTGAATTCATTCAAATTCGCTTGAATTCTTTGGTATTATTTTGAATTCATCTGGATTCTTTTCTAATCTTTTGAATTATCTTGTATCCTCTTGAAATCTTCTTAAATTCTTACGGTTTCTTTTGAATTCTTGTAAATTCTTTCTAATTCTTATTACTTTTGTTGAATTCTTTTAAACTATGCTGAATTAATTAAAATTATTATAATGTTTGTTTTTTTAATTCTCTTGAATTCATCAAAAATTTCAATTTAAGAAAAACTTACCTTGAATTTCTTTGTCGTCCTTTAAATGTTCACAATTATTTAAAATTCTCTTGATTTCAGTAGAAACCCAAGTTTTTACTCTCTTAAAAGATAAAGGGGAAGAAAAAGCAACAGGTGCAGTCTTTTGTCAAATGTTGAATTAAAAAGCAGCAAAGCACGCTTCCTTGTCGCACTTCCTATCGAAGTGAAATTAGTAGTATCAGGATGCACAAAAAATAGGGCTGACGAGTGACCGCAAGGTGGTAAGGAAGTAGTCAGAGATCAAGAAAATAACAAGACATGGGCACTCTACCGTAACCCCTTCCTCAATTCTGCAAAAGACAAAGTTAATCAAATTATCTATCACTGCTTCCTCCGAAGGGAAGACGATTTCTGTCATTCACCCGAATTACGCTTTTCCTGTTGCAGGAACAAGCCACTTTTACATATCTTTAAGGAAAGGATGTAAAGAGTATTTCTTGCCGGAAGCAAGCCTACTTTTGAAAAATCTCAACAAACAATTTCATTCCGATCTAATCCGAAGAAAGTTTTCAATTCGAATATATCAGAATTTTTCGGAATAGTTCAGATAGGTACGGATAGACTGGATTAATTCGGATCCATTCGGATTGAACGTTCTGATTAATTCTGATTAATTCGGATTGATTGGATTCATTCGGATTAAAGGTTCGGATTGATTTTGAATGTGCCTCGAATTAATTCGGATTGAAAACTTTCTTCGACTAGATCGGAATGAAACTGTTTGGTTCAGATACAAATTCCGGAATGTTTTGGATTGGTTCGGAATGAATTTCACTTCGAAGCATTGGCTAGAGTGTTTTTCAAAAATTTTTCTTCGTACAGCCCTTCCTATTATTTACAACACAGAAAATAACTGAAATTATATGTACAAAAGGATTGCGAAAGGGAAATTATTTTGTTAATAAATGTTCAATTGCTATTAGTTTATTTCAAATTTACATTTAAATTTTACGGTTGCACTTTTAAATTCAATAAAATTTTGTGGCGAACCACATCCTGTAGGTTGTAATAAACAGAGAGTACTGAAAGGATTGTAAGGCTCTTCAATAGTTGACATAAAATTTGTATGTGTTATTTGAAAATTACAAAACATATTATAGATAAATCGCTAAACATAAATAAAATACTAATTTTTTACAATCTTAAAATAAACATTTAGTTGCATTTAGTTGCATAATAAAAAAGAATGTGACGCTTCTTCCTCACCCTTTTTTTTAAAGTGATTCACGATCTGAAATCACGATAAGCGTTGCGCCCACGCGCCATTCACTCACATGTTGCCGCCTCAGGATCAGAGAATTTCATTAATGAGACACTGGGCTGATTAATAATATGCTGATTTATATCTTGAAAGTTCCTGGGAACGTCGCTGAGGAATCCAAAAATTCCTCCTCTGAATATTCCAAAGATTCAAATACAGAATCCAAAAACAGTGCTTTACAAAAATATATAAATATACTCATTAAAATTTAAAATTAAAATATTTCCAATTTTTTATAAAACAGAAAAGTTAATTTTTTTGACAGATTGATTCATATTATAATTCAAAATAGCATTGATTCCTAAAAATTTGGTGTTTCTCATTTAGACTCGTCAGATTTCAGTAGTAGTACAAATTTTCGCCGCTAGATGTCTGACAACATTCTTCTCTCACAAGTATAATAGTATTTTATTTGGGAAAAAATTTCAGTGAATGATGATTGTAACCCGCAGATAATTTCTTTTACCAATTTTAATTAGCGGTAAAAGTATTCACTAATAAAATTTGTGTTTTTCTTGAAGTTTGGCTGAAAGTTCCCTCAGTCCTGATTTAAAGAGCATCTAGTGCTCAAAACAACAATCCTACCCGCAGGACCCTCCGTCTCGTTGCGTAGGAATGCATTATTCGAGATCCCTTCAGCGTCGATGTTTATTGTATGTCAATCTAATAAAACGCTTCCTCCGAGGTATGCATCCTGTTGATATGAGGGTCCAGTCGGTTCGCATATCTCAAAACCTTGGATGTAAGTTGAAGACCACATTCGCTTGCGTAAGGTCTTCTCTTTACACTCGAAATATTCTTCTCAGAACACCTTCAAATAAAAAATGAAGACAATATTCTATCCACAAATTTCCATTCATCAATTTTATTCAACAACAATTATAAACAAATATTTTTTACCCTTAGAGCTATCCTCTTTTTGAAAATAGAAGTAATAATATAATAATAATAATAATAATGTAATATTAATAAACATTTTGTCGTAGTGTACATGCAATTCTAATGTAAAAATAAGTAACTCTACAAAGTGTAAAAAGGAACTTCTATCCCTAAGGGCCTAAGATCCGTAGAGGCCTCTTACCTCATGGGACCACCTATCGTATAGGAACATCTATCCCACAGGATCAAGAGATCCTGTGGGATAGATAAATACCACAGGATCCCTTCAACCCACGAGGCCGGTCTACTCCATAGGACTCCTCTATCCTACGGGATTACCCTATCCCATGGGACCTCCCTCCAACAGGACCTTCTATGGTATCCCTCAAGACTGCTATGTTTCACATGAACCCCCTACCCAACAAGGCTCCCGTATTTCAAGGGACTTCCTTATCCCACGTGTCCCCTCCTCACCTACGGGACCCTTTATCCCACCTCATGGGACTCCCCCATCCCACTTGTTCCCTCTTATCCCATGAGATATTACTACCACTCCGGAACATCCATATCTGACGGGACTCCCATGGGATCTTATAATTCCCCTCTCCTATCTCCTGACGGAACTACTCTATCCCATGGGACTACCTTCTATGGGACCCCCCTACAATCGACCCTCAATCCCACCAGACCGCTACTATCCCACGAGACTGTCCTATTCTAAATGAATCCCTTGTCCAACGAGGCTTCCTTATATCACGGGACGCCCCTAACCCACAGGACTTCCCTATCCTCCGGGGTTCCTCTATCCCTTGGGATCTCGTTACTCCACGGGACCCTTCCTATCACACAAGACCCCTCCTATTATAGACTTAACCGGTTTATTCCACATCACCCCCCAACCCCAGGGAATTTTCCTGTCTCACGGGGCTTCCCAATCACTTTGGATTCCCTATCCTACGTGACTCTTCCCAATCCCACAGGACAGCCTTATTCCTCAGGACCCCTCTCTCCCACGTAACTTCCTATCCCATGGGACCCCCTCCTACGGGACTCTTCTAACCCATGGGACTCCCATACCATCGGACCTTCCTATTTCATGGGACCTCAATATCCCACGAGAC
>JAUEJJ010026904.1:0-10579 GCA_032164275.1 Synergus coniferae
TATTTTTAAACATTCTCTTCCATTGGTTTATCCACTTTTTTAGCTATTATATTCAATTTTAAAATTGGTCACATATAAACAATACATACACGTTTTCTCGATACCTAAGGGTTTCTACTGAGATCATCAGCATCTCAGCCCCCTTAGGATTCTCACCAAGCAAACAATCAGTCTCCTTGACTACAAACCGAATTGCGTACAGCGAGTGTGACACCAACGCCGGTGTATTTTGTGTTCTCATTGTTCATCTGTAATTTGTGTTCTCTCATTTACCTAGAATAATCCTGTGGCGAATTGACATCACCTTCGTGGTTATTCTAACCTTCAGTGTTGTTTAAATAAATTCTGGGTTTTTTATGCCGAAATGGTTTTTTTCCTCTAAAACAGTGTTGTGATTTCATATACCTTAATTTTATTAGTGATAGAATTTAAAATATAAACTTAACTTCCAATTAAAAATAAATTTTAATTAGTGCTGCTGAAAATTATAAATATTCATTAACTAGGTTGCCAAACCACCTACGGTAAAGCAATCCACGTTTTTTTATATGTATATAATTATGTCTGATAAGTTGTTATTAGTTTAATAAAAATGAATGAGATGAACGGTTAGATACTTTGTTAGTGAAAAATGAAAAATACACATTTTTCTATTAAGGGCATTGGAGTGTTTTGAAAAAAAATTCTGTAGATTGACTCAAATCTTCACCTTTTTAACAAAAATTCTTTCTTTTACCCGAAAACTTATTAAACCGGAGTCCTGCCATCGAGGGACTGATCTCAACTAAAGTACACTTCAAACAGAGCATTTTTGCAATTTTATTATGAAATTTAAAAAATGAGGTGACGATTTGAGTCATTCTACAGAGTTGACCATATATTTTTTTTTCATTTCTTGGCCCAGTGCGCCAACAGCTTTAAATGTGTCACAATTTTTAAAACTTCATAAAGCTTGAAAAAATATATTATCTAAAATGTGTGGAACTTTCGCTTTTGAAAAAAATCTTACCTCGGAAATCTTGGTATTAGGCTTCTTATCTTTGTTTCCCAACATTACGAGAGTTTTCGCTCCGAATCCCAATACTTTCAAAGCCTCCAATTCAGTTATTTGTGCAGCTTCATCCACGATGCACAGACTTACAGTTTTATGATTTCTGTATAAAAGAACAATCTTTTTAATAATAATAATTTCCAGAAATTTCACTCAATTTGTGAGCGATTAATTTCTAGTTTGTGCTACATTTTGTGGTTTTTTTTCAAAGATTTCTAGAAAATTTCCTAAATGCTATTTAAAGGGATGCAGAATGGCGATGCGTTACTTTTTGAGACAGAGGGGGAGGGGTTTTTAAAAATTACTCAAAAATGTTAAATCATTTATAGATTTGGAAATTTTGAAATTCAAAGGTTTTTTAAAAATATGAAAAATTATTTAGAATTTTTAATCTTTGAAGTATAGAAACTTGTAATTTCTGGTATTTCAGGCATCTCAATAAGTTTCATATAATTCTTTAAAATTCCTTAAAATTATTCAAAATCCCAAGAAATCTCATAAGGCCCTTAAAATACCTAAAAATCTAATGAGATTTCGTGAAATCCCTTAAAAATTTTTTGAACTATGTAAAATTTGACAAACAATCTTTAAATAAAAATTATACTGTATACAATTACTCAAAATCCTATGAAATCTCTTAAAATTGCTCAAAATCCAATGAAATGTCGTAAAATTCCTTGAAATATTTAAAAATTCTTAAAATTATTTAATATCCTATAAAATATCCTAAAATTCCTTAAAATTACTTAAAAAGGCACAAAATATCGTCAAAATCCTTAAAATTTCTGAAAATACAAATTTCCATTTATACAAATTCGTGCAATTTCCAATTTGAAGTATTTAGTTACGGAATATTAAGAGTATCGGTTTTTCCGGTCAAAGAAACCATGTGAAATATTTATAATTTGTTTAAAAAATTATGTAACATCGAGAGATGAGGGGGAGGGGGGTTGACGAAATTTAATTTTAATCAAAGAGTAGATAAACCCTTGAAAACAATTTACCTGTACTGCTCCATTGCAGGATGGTTGGTAAGGTTTGCAATATTACAAAAGATTAAATTTGCGCCCATTAAATAAGTTAAGTTGCCTGTGTCATACAATTCATCCATTTGATGTGCTGCCAAATCTTTCACCTGTTATTAAACAAAAAGAAATTATAAACTCGGAATATAATATAAAAAATTGTTACTACAAATTGATTTTAAAAAATTCAAAGAATTTAAAGAAGTTTAATAATTTTCAAGAAGTTTTTTTTTTTAATTTTAAGACATTTTAAAATAATTTGAAAGAATTTCAAACGATTTAAAGTGCTTTAAAACAATTTTTGAAAAACATTTGTAACAATATGTTAACATACCGTTTTGTTATTGGAAACCGCTTGGAAAAAGACTTTAAACACTGTCATCTTAAGTCCCGTATATTTACACTGGGTTAACTGAAATTCTTTAGCCAACTTTTCCATTCCTTCCTTATAAATTTGAGCCTGAAACAAAAAACAGTTTGAGGTAATGATCGAAAATTTACTTTATTTTAAATTTCGAAACACACCTGTAAATTTAAGGGCTTCCTGCACTGTGTTTGATGGTATTTGGTTTTCTGTTTTTCGACGTAGCTTGTTACGAAATGCTGTAATGTGAATTTTTCTATGCGGGCACTTGTTTCGTCTTCATCGCTTGTGACAACCACCATATTGATACCTACAGGAAAAGTAATAAAAGAATTAATATAATTTCTGTTAATTCAAACTAGAGACACTTCAAATACACGTCTTTTATAATTGAAAATTTATATTCTGAAAAGTATAGACTCTTGGAGTGTTAAAAAAAAATCTGTAGAATGACTCAAATCTTCACCTTTTAACAAAAATACTTTCTTTTTCCCGAAAACTTACTAAACCCAAGTCCTGCAATCGAAAAGCTGATCTCGATTAAAGTACTCTTCAAACAGAACATTCTTGCGATTTTACCGTAAAATTTAAGAAATGAGGTAACAATTTGAGTCATTCTACAGATTTGACATTTTTTTTTCATTTTTTGGCACAGCACTCCAACAGATTTAAATTTGCCACAATTTTTAAAATGTCATAAAGCATTAATAAAATATATTTTCGTTGTCAACACATTTGCTGTCAAAAAGATTATAATGAATACGAATTTTACGAAATTTATTGTGATTTTCAGAAGTTTTAAGGGATTTTACCAGTTACTGGGATTTTATAGAATCTAAAGAAATTTAAATAATGTAAAAATCTGAAAAAAGTTTGGATTTTCATATAATTTAAAGGATGTAATGATATTTCCCGGAATTTTGAATAATAATTATTATTCAAACTCACCAACGCTTGGCGGATCGAGAGCAATAAGTTTCGTGACTATTTCTTCAAATTCCACATTTGAGGATGTGCAAACCAATATGTTTGTCTTGTTTTCTTCTTGTTTTTTCTCAACCTGATAGTTGGTTTTCCAGAGTAAGTTAAGAATAGTATGGTAAATAAGTTCCGTCTTTCCGGTGCCAATAGATCCTTCAATTAAGCAAACACGGGGCTTTTCACTTGCGACTGCTTCCATTATCAAGGAGATCGCTTCTAATTGGTCTTGATCTAAATTAGGTTGAAACACCAAAACCTTATTTCTTAAAAGGTTTCGTGGTCTTTGAACAGACAAATGCACATCCGGTTGCAGTATAGAAGGAAGGACAGGAGAGTCTTTCAAATGCAATAGAGCACTCGCACATTTGATTTCCCATGACAAATTCTTAATTATCCGCACTTCTATAATTTCGGATTTACGAATGTCAAAGCGGGGGTCATCTTTAATCGTTACCAGGTAGGTCATTAACTTTCTTGGCCCGTCACTCGGACCTAAAAAACCAAAAAATAGGCAAAATTAGAAATAGAAATTAATAGCCACATGCAAAAAGGGACCTAAGTACATTTTGACGAATTTGAGAAAAACGCAAAAAACTACGTAGCAACTCTATCCACTCTTATCTTTTTTCTCAAAATTAGCTTAAACATTATTAATACTAGTCTTTAAGGGCATGTATTATCGGATTCCTGCCTTACCGACATTTTTTTCTCTTCAACGTTACTTCTACATTTATTGAGATATCAAATTGAACATTTCAATAATTAAAGTTAAAGTATTAAGATACGTTTATCTGGTCCTAAATTTTTATACAAATAAAAAAAATTTGAAAATATTTTTTTTTTATAAATGTAAATATTTAGGACCAGATAAACAAACCTTCATGCTTTAACTTTAATTACAGAAATTTTCAATTTGATATCTCAATAAATTTAGAAGTAACGTTGCAGAAAAAAATGTCGGTAAGGTAGAAATCGGATAAGTAATACATAGCCTTAAGAAACCAGACATTTTAGTCTTACGTCAAATAATTTTTTAGTTTTTATGAAAAATACACCATGGATTTAGATTTTGTTTGCATAAAATGAATAAGTGGCATCTTTTGATGCATTAATTAATAAATGCATTAATTATTAAACGGGGCATTCCATGCCAAATCGACCACTTTTAATCCGGAATCCTTTGGATTTGACTGAAACTTTTTTTATATTTTTCTACCCTACCGAAAACATTTTTTAGAATTTTTTCCGATTTTTTTACCGAACCCAAACAAATTGATCACTTTTTCTATGAAATTAAAAAAAAATGATTTTTTTTTAAATAGTAACTTTTAAAAATTGACTTATTGGGACGTTTTTTTCTTCAAAATTTTCGTTTTTAAGTACACTTTTCAGAAAAAAAATTTATAAATATTATACAGATCAATCTTCATTTTTTTTTTAAATTTTCAGAAAAAAAAAAACGGAAATTTTGAGATGATTGTAATTTTTAGTTTCTTTTTTCTTTTTTTTTTTTTATAATAAACTTTGACATTTTCCGTAAATCCTTTAAAATTTTCAGTGGGTCTTTTTCGTTCTCTATTTTTCTTTTTTTCTGACTTTTTCGAAAAAAAATTGAAATTTTTAGGATGACTATTAATTATTAGTATTGTTATCACTTTTTTTTCCAAATTTTAAGGTTCTCTGTACATTCTAAACAATTTTCAGAGTAGTGTTATGAAAAATAAGCTGTTAAATAAATTTTTCTTTTTGAAGTTTCGTTTTTTTCCGAAAATTAAAAAAAAGTTTAAAAAAAAAACGAAAATTAAAAAAAAAATTTTCAGCCAAAAACTTACCTCTCGAACATATTTTTTTTATACATCCGAATACCAATAAAGTTTTATTATCTTCAATGGCAACAGTAATTTGTAGCAAGTCTCCAGAGTGAGGAATCGTGACGTCTAAAATCGGGACGCTGATTTTTAGGAGGAAGGGTATTAGGTAAGCGTTCGAATCGTTAGCTTCCTTCAGTCGAACTTTTTGGATGAAATCCGGTTGAATAGTGCACTGTCTGAATCTAAAAGTGAGAATAGAATTTTAAGATTAGACTTGGATACTACAGACTTAAAATTTAAATAAATAAAAATAAATAAATAATAAATAAAAATAAATAAATAAATAAATAAAAGGTATTTTTAATTACTTCGAAGATTCTTGATCGATCATTATTTCAATTTCAATTTTTGAAGCGATTTTCAGGCACAAGATGTTGAAAATTGTCTCTACGTAATGAGAGTAACTCCGATAGGTCAACGACATGGGCTCAATGTTTTGAAGGTTTCTCAGAAAAGATCTTCTCGAAGTATCCTGTGAAAAAAATATCGTAGAGAGAATTAATATCTAAATGTCAATTTATCTCTTTCCTAAAAAATATTAAAATATTAAAAATCTGGAAATAATAAAATAATTGTTATATTAATAATTGTTATATTCCATACCAGAAAAACGTAAGGATTCCAAGTGAAAATCTCGTACAGCAAATGATCAGCCAAGTCGGAAGATTCATCCGGCTCAGTGGGTTTCATATCTGGAGTCTTCGTCGATTTATTGACTCGATCCTTACGTGACCTTGAACCACTTGTAGAAGGTTGAGGACCAGGTTCTAATGCTCTTTCCATTCTCGGAACCTCATGCGAAGAACTACGAAGTTTGTTTTCCACTTCGTTGGGACTAAAAATCTCATTCCTGACTGAATCCCTGTTATGAGGTTGTCTTGGTTTCGCTGCCTTTCTTGGGTCTAAAGAATCTGATCCCGCAATTTCAACATACGATCCTCTTAAACTAAAATTTGTATCTCTGGGGTCTCTGCTTGCTTGATGTCTGGGATCTGAAGAACTCGATCCTGATTCCAAACCTCTGGAACTTTGTTGTGTCCTAGGATCTAAAGATCTTGATCCGTAAACCTCAGGTTCCACTCCTCTGTAACTGGTGTTTTTATTCCGAGGTGAATTCTCGTTATTCGCGAAAGACTCTGCCATTTGTTGAGTCCTAGGATCTGGAAACACTGGACCGCGAACTTCATTTTCTAATCCTTTAGAAGTACTACTTTGATCTCGAGGCAACCTCCTATTCATCTGTTGAATCCTTGGATCCGAAGATCTTGCCGCAGGAGTTTGATTTTCCATCCCTCTAAATTGAACATCACTCCAAGAATTTTGAGCCGGACCTTGAGAAATTCCCGTATTACCAAACGGAATATTATGAGAATATTGTGATATTCTAGGATCAAAGTTGGAAGTTGCAAGTGCAGGTTGATGCATCCCTAGATTCCTAAATGATGGATTTGTACTGTCCACACTTCTGGGATGAGGTGGAACAGGATAATGAAGAGGAACTGTTGATGCAGCATCCACTTGAGACTCCCTTTGTTGCACTCTTGGTCCTGGAGCTGATCCAGCACCAATTTTTGCTATCCTCTCTTTATACTCTGAAAGATTTAACTTCTTTTTAGGACCTGGTTCAGTTCCTTTATCTCCCGATTCCCTACCACGTTCTTTGAACCTAGACTGATGGTGTAACCGATCTAAAGGCCGACGTTCTTCTTTACGAAGCATATCTTCAATATTTCCCAGAACACTCCCACCTAGATAACTACGAATCTCAGAATCATCTGTGGAATTCTTTTTCTCAACTTTGTTTTCAGGTTTCGAATTTCCAGGTTCGGGTCTTTTCGATTTGGGATCGACTTTAGGAGTTTCTTTTTGTTTTTCATCACTCAACTTTTTCATTCCCTCACTTTCTTCCATGTGACTTTTCCTTCTATTACTGTCTTCCGACTTCCTTTGGTCTTCAATTTCCTCCCTCTTGCGACTTTTGTCTTCCTGGCGACTCTTCTTTTCCTTTTCTTTGGCTTTCGACTTCGTTTCTACAGGATCTGTACTCTTCGTTTCTTTACTTTTCGTTTCTTTGTTCTTCACTTCTTTGCTCTTCGTTTCTTTGTTCTTTGCTTCTTTGCTCTTCACTTCTTTGCTCTTCGTATCCCTTTTCCTACCTTTTTCCTTATCCCTCTGCTTCGACTTTTCATCTTTCCTCTCCTTGTCTTTCTCCTTAGAACTAACAGACCCTACATTTTGTTCTTCTTCAGATACCACCTCAGTTCTTTTCTTCAGTTCTTTTCTTCTCTCTCGGTCTTCCTTATCACGTTTTCCTAAACTTGGCGTCGTTTCAAGAATATCAGTAAGATACTTATTTATTTCTAACACGCTTTCAGCTACTTCCGTTCTTGTAGTGCGCAAGGTTTCAGTATCCGTCGAGCAATTCGAATCCACGTCCGAATTTTCCGAACTCGAACTTTCCCTCAGAAGTTCTCTCTTGATTTTAAGTTTATCTGATAGAAGCGAATCAGTATTCTCGACTTCAGCGCTCTTCTCAGCCAGGGATGTTGAATTATCTTCGACACTTTTGTCCAGATCTTCATTGGTTAAAGCTGGTTTCTCTTCGTGAAATTCGATACTATCGACAAGTGTTCCCGGATAACTTACGATAGAATCAAGCCTTTCGGATATCACAGTTGGTTCATTTGCAAGTAATTGATTTGGAAGTGAATGATTTGGAAGAAACTGATTTGAAAGCAACTGGTTTGGAAGCAACTGATCGGATCTTTCCTCTTTCACAAGTGGTGGTGAATTTTGAACCCAGGGATGAACATCGGGACTCTTTTCTTGCTTTACCGACACATTTAGATCGACATCATCCTCCTGAGGTTCCTCCTTTATTCTAACTCCGAAGCTACTTATTTCTGAGTTTCGTTCTCTTCGACTTCGCCTTTTATGCTTCTGTCGTTCTCCGATAATCGCAACTTCAACGGAAGAATCAAATGGAGGGTCAATTTCTAGGTGTCCTCTTGATTCCAAACTTTCCTCCTCTGGGTTAAATTGAATAATTTCGATTTCAGGTGGTTCAAGAGTATTCATTTCTTCACTTTTAACTCGAATTCCCAAATCAGAACTAATTTGACCTTCAAGACTAGATTGACTTTGATTCTCTCTCATAGGCTCAACTGAACCGGATTCATTTTGAGGCTCACTCTTGACTCGACCTTGAGCTTCAATTGCAGTTTGAATTAGAGTCCCTGTCGGAGGCTCAACTAAAGATTCGTTTTGATCTTTGATTGGCAAATTACTTTCATCCAGAACAGGATTTAGTTGACCCCCTGAAGTTACTCCAAAATTTTGAAATTCGCTCTTGACTCTAATTGCCAAATAAGAATTAATTCTGGCTTCAACGGAATCCAAATAATTTTTATCCCGTATTTCTTCCCCGGAGGTCGAATCATTCTTTTCAGTTTCACTCTCCCTGTTAGAATTACTAGCCCCGTCGAAATGAGTCTCAGAATTCAGTACGGGTTTTAAATCCATTTCATCGATCTCGATCTGCATTCCTTCGTCTAAGTCTGGAGTTTGTGCTCTCGAAGGAAACTTTAAGTTTTGAGGATAGTCCTGGTTGGAACCTGGAATCGTCTCCTCTTCTGGAACTGTATTTTGTGGATCTTCGATGACTGGATCATCAACTCGACTCGGACTTGGAAGAACTTCTGGAATCTCCTTTGCAAATAGAGTCTTATTAGTCGCAGGAATATCCGGATTTTCTATTTTAATATATGGCATCACCTCTTCTTCTGGAACTATATTTTGAGGTTCTTTATTGGAGGTGTCATCAACATGACTCGGACCCGGAAGAACGTCTGGAGTCTCCTTTGCGAATAGAGTCTTATTAGTCGCAGGAATATCCGGATTTTCTATTTTAACAAATGGCATCGCCTCTTCTTCTGGAACTATATTTTGAGGTTCTTCATTGAGGGTGTCATCAACATGACTCGGACCCGGAAGAACGTCTGGAGTCTCCTTTGCGAATAGAGTCTTATTAGTTGTTGGAATATCCGGATTTTCTACTTTAACTCTCTCAAGGGGATTCAGCTCACTTTCTGGAGTTACATTTTGTGCCAGGGAACCTGGAATCGTCTCTTCTTCTGGAATTGTATTTTGTGGATCTTCGATGACTGGATCATCAACTCGACTCGGACCCGGAAGAACTTCTAGAGTCCCCTTTGCGAAAAGAGTCTTATTAGTCACTGGAATATCCGGATTTTCTATTTTAACTCTCTCAGTGTGATTCAGCTCACTTTCTGGGGTTACATTTTGTGCCAGGGATTCAATAGAAAGACTCGGATTCAAAGTTTTACATCGAAGGTCTAGAGGTTTCATATCCTGATCTTCGATTTGGAATTGCATCTCATATGAGATTACTGGACTAGATTCAGGGGGAAGATCGAGTGCTAAGCTGTTGAGATCAGAATCAGCCTCGGGTTGAAGAGAAGATTGAGTTTGTGCGTCACCTTCCACTGTTTTTGGAAAAGAAAAAAAAATTAAACAAGAATTAATCGTGGGAATTTGAAAATACATATTAAATTAAAATCAAGATTTTAGTCAAGTCACGATTTTAGATTTCTCGAAAATTTTGCAACTCGAATTTAAAAAAAAAACCTCTTCCCCCTCTGTTACAAAAGTCACGCAATGCGAATCTGCCTCCCTTTCAAAAGCATGTTTAGGGAATTTTCTGAAAATCTTAGAAAAAAATCGCAAAATGTACAGTGATATTCCTCAAAAGTGTTTTAGGATTTTTCTTCACCAAATGTTTGAGGAAATTCCGGAAAGTTTGCGGTATTTAGCGTCCCAAGAATTTTAGGGGAAATTCCCGAAGAAATCTTGTACATAGTGTTTAAAATCCTCGGAATGTGTTTGGCAAAAATAAGAAATTAATCGCCGCTGATTACAGTTGCTAATGAAATTTAAAAAATGAGGTGGCGATTGGAGTCATTCTACAGATTTGATCATTTTTAAAAAATTTTTTTTGGCTTAGCGCTCCAACAGCCTTAAGGCCTAGGTATACTCCTTACGCAGGGCGTAAGGAGTAGGTGCGTAGGCGTAGGCGTCGGTTTAGAAACCATGGGGAACAATGCTTCGATACGCTACGCCCTACGCCTGGCGTCAAAAATCCTAAATTGACGCGCGTTTCTCGATGCGTAGCTGTAGTCGAGAAATGGATTTTTGCAGAGACATATAGGCACAGAGGATACATTTCTTAACCAATTTAAGATTTTTTTTTAATGCTCAGCATTTAATT
>JAUEJJ010026915.1:0-10574 GCA_032164275.1 Synergus coniferae
TCAATAAGCATAAAAATTAATTAAATTTACTATATTTAATCAGGCACTGTCGCAAATAGGGGCACTGTCGCAAATAGATACACTTACCTTAGTTTTACTTTAACTAGTCCTTGAAAAAACTACGGCCATCTACTCTGGACTTACCCTATGAAAAAAAGGACGGCAATCGCAGACACTTTGTTCATAGCGTACATTCAACGTTACTCTGTGCGAATACTTAATCTCGCAATAGCTCGACGCACTTCCTTGAGGATAATGTATTCTTTGTATGGTATCTGTAGTAGGTATGAACTGGTTGTCAACCCATCCTACGATCAAAAAGTGGCTAATGAGTAGCAAATCCCTCACTTTTGCTTCAGCAAGGGAAAATCGCGTACATTTGTCTCTTACCATTCATCAATTTCATTTGTATCTTCCCAGAAAACAGAACCAAATTAACCTCCTTGAGATACGTGTACCATTCTTTTTCCAGAAGGGTCACTCAAACCCATACAAGTGGTTCTTTAAAAGTTAAGCTTGCATTTTTTCTTTGATCATGCATGTAAAGAAAGTAACTCTTTTTCAAAAAATGTTTCTAACACATTGGATTGAAGTTTTAGACATCTATTGTGACGAGTTGAGTTTGTTTCGATTTTTTTGTCTATAATGTTCAAATAATAGAAACCATTTTTTTTAATTTACTGATCCTGTTTCACAGTAAAAAGTAGCAAACCATTTTGTTAATTAAAATTTAAAACCCAGTTAAATATAAAAACCTGCATCAAGAAATAATTTTTTAATAAAAACTGACATCCGCATAAAGTATGAAGATGGAATATTTTCAACCCGAATCATGTCAGACCAAATGTTCAATCAAAAGGTATTAGAACAAATTTAGACTAAAGCTTCTCGTTATTGACAAGGGCTGAACTTTAAAAATTTCTTTAAATTGTCTTTTTTATAACACTTTCATAATTTCGGCTTATTTTCATGCCTTTAGAGTGGGATCTCAACCTTTTTTTTCAAGAGGTGTGAGTAAACAGTACTTTTTACTCCTTAGGGAGTAGAAAAATGACGTCATCGAAAGAATATGGGTTGCATTCATGGTAGTGTGCGAATATTGTGTCCACGACAGATTATGGTTAATATACCTACTCGTATGTAAGGAGGGATACAATGGTGCCACCTGTACAGTTGTTGTTCCAACTGCTAAGTCAACTTTATATTTCGAGTGATTTCATGTTTCAGTGGTACCATAATTGTCACAATAGGTTAACTTAAACCGTCAACCAGCTTTTTCCCTTTTTGCTCTGATGCAGCTTCGTAAAACGAAATTGCCGAACTGACACACAGGTATGAAAATTGAAAAAACCATAAAGCTATTTAAAAAAGAATCGTGTATGATTCGGTGGAGACATTTTGGCTTCTGCAGTCTGAAAAATTTTTTGAAGACTGGTCTCGGTCTTGCGCGCCTGTGGCGCGCTTTACGACTACCGCATTGACGGGTCTTAGGCTTGTTGGTAGATTCATCTTTATAATTATGACGGGAGATGTCGATTAGTATCTATCATATGATGGTTTCTAACGGTGTTTGAAATTACCAATTAAAAATGGAGAACTTGTTGACAATCTGTCAAATTATGCTAACTTAGAGGTATTGAAGTGACTGAACATAATTGTATTACAAAAAATATCTGTGTTTATTATTTTACATATTATTATATATTATATTTTATATATTATGTAAAGCTTCATGTACTTAATTTTATGCAAAATGAGTAAAATACGTGTGAAAATGCGTAAATATAAAAATTCTTGGAGGTAGTCATCGTAAATCTCAAAAAAATATTCAGCTAAGATTTCATTAAATACGAATTATTATGTTACCAATAATTACCTATCATTTTGCCGGAAAAAATTTGTTTGACATTTCATTTGGTGCGTATCCTAACTATAATTTACCCCAACCGTAGAGCTGTCGATCTCAGTCAGTAAACGAGTGTATTATTGTTTCATGTGAGTTCGGTGTGGCAGTGAATAACGAAAGGGGTAACACATTATCCTAGTTCACCATTAAAGTTCGAGAATTTTATAGGTAAGTTAATTTCAATTTTTTTACGCTTTTTGCCCACTAGGTAGGTCAAAAAAATACGTAAACAAGTCAGTAATTCGCGATATCACTGTTTACTACTTATCTTCAGTGAAATAAGAAACTTCATGAGATAAGCGGCACAGGGTAATATCTACAGATTTTTCTCAAACTAATAATAGATTTTAGGAGCATCCTAGACAATAGATAGTTTATTAAGATTCTAAAAGGAACTGTTCATATCCTATATTAACATTAGTAATAACGAGTGTGTATGTTTGTGATTAATGACTGCCTTTGCACTAGACCAAGCTTGTTTGTTCATTGTTTTGATTCATGCCAAGCACGCTCTGTTATGTCGTCGCGTAGTAGAGAGGTATGCCGTACATGTCATCGCATCTGTATACATAGTGTAACTTGATGTTCTCAGGAGCTTACAAAGTAGCGTGTCTCTTAATCTAAGCACGTGCACTTGACTACTTGCGAATCCATAAAGTGCAGCAAACTTGCTAATATCCAATGTAGGGATTCAGAACAATGAAACTTGCAGCTCTAGGGCGTTATCGTTACAATATTGTTATCATAATCTTGAAACCTTGAGATTCAGTTTCGAATAGTTTATGAACACATCCAAACCATCGCTAACGTTATGAATAAACTAGTAGCTTACAAATTCAAAGCTTCCAATGTGGATCATATTTACTCTACATGGTTTGATTAGAAAACTATTTTTACAAAGCACCTTTGTAACGATCTGTTTTTCCCCCGTTTGAATTTATCCCACCGAACGCTTCAGTAACTCAAGGTTGGGGATTTTAAGGATAAATTATAACAGATCTTTGTTCTAATGACAAAATGATAAGATAGTATATATTCCTATAAGTTACAAAACTAAATTAGAACTGATTTCAGTGTTTTAATGGTTTGAATGTTTAAAGTTTGAAAGGAAGCGGAAGGAAAGCCTACTTATGTATCTCTCTCTTACTCAATCGTCCTGTAATTACAATTTAATGTACGCACTGGAATATCAAATAACAGAATTCGGAAACGGACTAGAAATACAGACGAATTTGACGGATTACATCTCGAACTTTAAGTCTCCCCCTCTGCGGTAAGAACGGTAAGGCGGTTAGAGAAGTTAACTATCGGAAAAAATATGCAAGGGTCGGCTGTGTATATCTCTAGTAAAATAAATATCAATTATAGGAGCGCCTATCGGTTGATATTTATATGGGTCAATTTTGCATCCTCAGAAGCGCCTGAGAGGAACGGAGTAATTCCATTATTTTATGATTTGTTTTCAGGTTTGACGAAATGAGAGAAATCGGTATTCTATCGGAGATAAGCACGGAGAGAATCGGTTTCCGTTCGGAGAACGGACAAAGAAAGATTCGGTTGCGGTGTTCCTATGGGTCGGTAATGTCAGCCTTCCGTGGTAAATAACAAGTTTAGGAGCGACTAAGAATTGCTATTCACCAGCGATTTTTATAACCATGGGAGCACCCATCAATTATAGAAGCGCCTAGTAATTATTATTCTCATGACTTCGGGTTGACAATGTCAGGAGCACCTGAGCATTGGCAACTCTCTGCGAAGGAGAGCTACGAAAGATCGCAAGGTTAGGAGCGCCTACTCCTTAAGTCCTTACGGTCTGCATCTGATTTCTCTGCTTACCATAGGAGTGCCTATTGAGGTTCTTGCCTGTCGAGAGCTTCTCGATCTCTCGGAGAGCTGCTCATGGCTCGTACCAACTCGTACTGACTACTGCCTGAGTGGGTGTGGGAGTGAGACTTGGGACTTGGGAGACGTGCAACTGGTTTTAAAGACCTGGGCTACAATGGTAAATACTAGAACTATGGTGGGGAGAGAGAATCAGGTTGCGGTGTACTAGGCTAGGCGACGGACGCCTGCAAAGATGTGTGCGTACGGTACGCACAGCTGTGAGTCTCTCTTGCCACACCTTTAGTCGGAATCGAGCTTAGTGAAGTTTAAATAGTGTAAATAGTTTAAATAGTGTAAATAATTAGAAAACTAAATTTACAGTAAAACTTTTTGAATTATATAAAAAGAAGAGAGCATATTTCATAAAAAGGAATCAGGAAAAGAGAAAATGCTGGAAGCTCTGCTTTTCTGCTTCAATTTGAAGAAGTCGGCTGCCAAATCGCATCGAATGCTTGTGAATGCCTTTGGTGACAGTTCTTTATCGGAAACAACGTGCAGAAATTGGTTTCGTTGGTTCAAAGGTGGCAATTTTAGCCTGAGCTACAACAAATGTGACAATCTGCCCAAGAAGATTGAGGACCACCAATTGCAGTCTCTTTTAAACAAGGATGATACCCAATCACAAAAAGCGTTTGGTAAGTAATTAGATGTTACTCAAGCAGCCATTTCCATGCGTCTATGTGCCATGAGAAAGGTTCAAGAGATGAAAAGCTTATTTTCCTTCACGGCAAGACACTCAAGTTGAATGTGCTACCTCATCCCGCTTATTCCCTAGACCTGTTCCCTTCCAAATAACACCTGTTTCAGTCGATGGTTTGGAAGTAATAAGTATACTTGAAGTATTCAATTTTTTGTAAATAGTTCGTTGATTTTCCTAAATTCACGAACGAAGCAGTACTGATCCAGTAATGGTATGCAACACAGACATTTCGTAACCTGCCAATACTAGCAATACACTGGCTGGAGTATCGGATCACTACTATACCGGGAATAAAATATATATATAGTATTTTTGGTACTTGTAAGCTAGCAATAAGCTTGTCGTCGGTAGCGGCGCTTAGAAGCGTGATTTTTTCTTTGCCAGTTAAGAGCCGTCCATTACAAGTTCGTTGATACTCCGATTTTGTCGCTAAATCTTTATTACGGATAACTCATAAAATCATGATTTTAGAGTGGTTTTCCCCTTGGAATGGCTCTAGAATTTCCAACTATTTCTCCAGCATGGAGGATCAAGGATCCGGCGGTTGTCCTGAGGCACCTTGACTTTAAAGATCCAACTCTGAGGATTGCATCATGAACATTTTATAATAAAGCAAAAGGATCAAGGCCGATGGCAGGGTGCTTATTCCAGGAATCTCAAAAGGGGCAATCAGGACACTAAGAATACTAAACTTCAGGCTCCATCTGAGAAAATATAATCACTATCAGATTGACTCATTAGGATCCCGCAAGAGGACTTAAATCAATCGACCTGTTGGCTTCCCACCTGAGAAATGCTGCCATTGGTCAAAATTTGGCACGCGATTTAAAATCGAATTAATTTAATTCGATTTTAAATTAAGAACCAGATTATAGCCAATGGCAAAATTTCTCCAGCGGGAAATCAACACGCGCGCAGGCAGCCAACTGTGGGAGCCATGGACTAGCCCTAATCCAAGAACGTTTGGTTTACAGGGAGTAGATAAGAGGTCTAGGGAGGCTTGGCACTTCAGTTGGCAAAAGACATTGACATTCTGAAAACGTCCTAAAGACATTCTTAGGACGTCCATGTCAGTCCTTTTGATGTCCTAAAGTCGTCTCACATCCAAAAGACATCTTTAGGAAAATGTCTTTTTGCCCACTGGGACTTTATCCAAAGACCACTCAAAAAATCACAAAGAGCGTGTATTGCAGTCAGAGACTTGAATACTTTGCTGGTCCTAATTAGTGTTCTAAGGAACTCACCATTACTAAGGTGAGATTGAAGTGTAGGACAGGTATACATAGCATTGTTCTATTTCTCAGGCGACGCTATAAATTCAGCATTGACAACTCTAAATATTCCACTGCTATTAGGATCTGATGCGAATACATACCACACGGTGTGAGGCAGCACGGACACCAACGATAATGGAAGAGACCTTTCGGAATTTCTAGTAAGGATGGATTTTTAGATCCTAAATTGAGGTCATACTACAGGTTAGTTTATTTATATTTCGAGTATTTTAAATTGCAAACATGCCATTGTTACATGACATATATTCTATGCTTTACCCATGTCTTGCTTCCGTTCAGTTATTTAACTTGTTAATGATTTTCTGGTGATAATTAT
This sequence comes from Synergus coniferae, assembly GCA_032164275.1. Taxonomy (NCBI): domain Eukaryota; kingdom Metazoa; phylum Arthropoda; class Insecta; order Hymenoptera; family Cynipidae; genus Synergus; species Synergus coniferae. The sequence goes on from JAUEJJ010026915.1 coordinate 6,102, forward strand.
TTTTAGCGCGAAATTTAAATACCGCGCCATAATAATCCGAGCAGAAATTTTACTGGATCTAACTAGCTTGCTTCACTTTTACTAGTGTTCTATTTAGAAAAGCAGTATAATTGGTTCAATTACACTAACCAATGAGGGTACTAACTACGCTACTGAAGTAAATTAAAACGAATTAAAACTAAAGCGGATGTAGTAAACCGATGATTGAAGATATTTAAGTTTTAGGTGCTTTACCAATCTGAAAATCATAGTTTGTCCAACAGCAAAACAAGAATAATTCCTGTTTTTTTATCCCTCAAACAGTTGAAAGTTAGAAAGTGGTCATGTGGTTGTATGTAGAGTGGCACTGAACCACTATATTATCTATGACTTAATTGTCCGGGCTCACAAAGGTTTTATGGTTCATAACTCAGACTTTTCACGGGATATTCTTTCACATATGAAATCCTTTCCATCATCTCCATCTATATCACCTTTCTTTATACAGTGCCGTAAATGACCCACCTTTTATTCGAACATAAAGGAAGCGAAAGGTACTTTCGAACAGATTTCACGGTACACATTTGCTATATTCTCAATTCGACCCTGATTTTAGAGCCCTTTACGGTGAGAATTAAGTAAACAATAAGAGAAAATGCCATCAGAATAGAACCATTCAATGTAAAATAGCCTTCTGCTACTGATAAATCTGGGAGTGAAGATTGCAATAAATTGCAATGAAAGGGATTGTAGAGTAACCTGAGTAAAAATGCTTCGACTTGATTTGGTCTAGGATTTGTTTAGATTTCGACTTAAGACGTTGATGTCTAGCTCAATCTCATCGCCAAGACGAGACCCTTAATCCCAGGTCATAAACCTGCTCCAAAAAAAGAAAATTTAAGTTTTGTTTTGACGCGTTACTCACAGTCTTACATGTTGACGTTGTACGCCTACGCTAGATACGCATCAATCATTTCCAATTTCTTGATAAGGTCTTTATCTATTGATTAAAAAGCGCTGACAATTTTAATTTATTTCTCAAGAAAATCATTTTAGGGGCCGTCAGGTCATTTTAGCCATAAAGCCATAAAACCTTTCCGGTTTTATGGCGTCAAGGCATAGAAGTCTAGCTCAGTCTCAAATACAAGACATGAAAATTTTTTTTGGCTGGGTTCGGTTTGTCTTGAACATGTCTTGACTCAAGTCGATCTGGAGTCGAAAAATTTTTACACGGGCAATAGTGGCGGTTTTTGGGAAAACTACTTACTGTATTACCCATGAAAAACTCTGAATACGTGAGCAATAATATCAGGCATCTTTGGGTCCCTTCGTAGAGTATGGTAACTCAAGAGTACTTACTTACTGAGTGTTTTAATGTAAGATTAACCTTGAAAGTTTTATCTCATGACAGCGATCTTAGATATTAAACCATACAATCTGGAATAGGTGACAATAAGTAAGTAGAAGCAAAAAAATTTCATTTGTATGTAAATTATACTTTTAAACTTTAAATGCGTTTTTCTCGAATCCTTGTTTTCGAAAATGTTGAGCAGGATTACTCATAAACCACTTGGACAATTCCCTTCAAACTTTGTAGGCTTTTAATTTAGATATCATAATTTTTAATTTAGATAATAATAATTAGGCAGAACATTGCTCACCCCCAAACTTCTTTCACAGAACATCCTCCGGCACTCTATGTACATCTTCTACATTTATGAATTTTCTTTTTTTGAATCTTGGATAAAATATCGATAAATGTATAGGTATATGGTATACTTTCTAACCAGGAAGAGGTATAATCGCCTCCAAAGTAATGGGCAATGCGCACTCATAAGAGGGTTCATTAAGACCGCAACACTATAAAGGATAGCAAGGAAACGAAAAAGTTGCAAATTAGGTACTGCGAAACCTATTATAAACAGGCTCTTCAATGTTATCTGAAAATGGCCGTTATCGTCGAAAAATTTCCAGCAGCCAAACTTGACGCGAAAGACCTACCCTAGCGAAAGCTTCAGATTGAAATTCGTTTCGAATCATTTCGAATGAATCCGGATTGGCCGGAATTATTCGAATTGAAAGTTCAGATTAATTCTAATTAACTCATATTGACCTCTGATTTAATGAAAAAAGGTTTGTGGAAGAAAGAAAGTTGTTGAAATGTTAAGTTATTTGTTATAAACAAATATTTGCAACAAATAACCAGAGTAACGGATTATGTTTTTGTGGAGTACATTTATATTTGTGCATCGAAATCGCTCGTTCAGAGGAATAAGGTGAAATGCGATCACGAAAATGTGGTATCCGACATCATTTTTTAACTTTATAAACAAGTATTTGTTTATATTATTTGTTTATAAAGTTAACGAATAATATCGAACTTCAAATTTTCATGATCACATTTCATCTCGTTGCTCGGAACGAGTAATTTCGATGCATAAATATACTCCACAAAAGCATAATACACTACCATACATTGGCTATTTGTTGCAAATATTAGTTTTAACAAATAACCTGACATGTCAACAACATTTTTTCTTCTACCGACCCTTTTGCATTAAAACTGAGGCCTGTTGCCACTGAGAAAAATTTTCACAGATAATTAAAAATAAAAATTCCATAAATCAACAGTTTTTTGTTGTTTGCAGCTCTATAAATATTTAAACAAACAAAAATTTAAAAATCAACCTTGACAGATCTTTTGAAAATTTTATGCTGAATTTTTGAAAAAGAGAGGTTGGAAATCTGTGAAGAATTGCAACCTACAAGTTATTTTGAACATTGTTTTTTTATTTTGCCCCACTGTGCGCTAAGCCATGCTAAGATTTAGACTGGAAACGGAAACTGGACACCTGGTGCCCGACAATGTGATCGGGACGATGCTCGAGAACAAGGAGCTCTGGGAGGGAATCTTCTACGTATGTAGAAAAGATGCTACAACAAAGGAAGAGAGAAGCGAACCTGGTAACGGCAACACCTTGAGGAAAGAAATCCAACAAGCGCTTTTCATGAACAAAGAAAACTGTCCCACTCTGAAGTAATGCTAACTTCCGAGTTTCCTTAAAAGATTTTCCACACATATTTGCAAAAAAAAAATTAATTTAGGCTTGATCCCCAGGTCAGAGCTTAGTTTTGCCAGATCTTGTCTCGGCTTGGATCATGGAATAATTTTCATTTGATTATCCCAGCAAAAGCTTTGGATTGAAATTCATTCCGACACAATCCGAAATTTTCCGAATCATTCCGAAATTTGTATCCGAACCAAACATTTTCATTCCATTCTAATCCGAAGGAAGCTTTTAATCCGAATTACCATATTCCGAGGCACATTCAAAATTAATCCGAACCTTTAATTCGAATGAATCCGGTCAATCCAAAATAATCAGAATTAATCCGAATATTCAATCCGAATTTTTCCGAATCATTCGCATTGATTCGGATAGACGGGGTTAACCGGATTCACTTAAAATGAAAGTTCAGATTGATTCGGATTGACCGGAATCATTCGGATTGAAAGTGTTGATTAATTCTGATTGATTCGGATTGACCGGATTCATACGGATTAAAAATTCGGATTGATTTTGAATAGGTCTCGGTTTAATTCGAATTAAAAACTTTTTTCGGATTAGGTCGGAATGAAACTGTTTGGTTCGGATACAAATTCCGGAATGAATTGGATTGGTTCGGAATGAATTTCAATCCGAGGTTTTGGCTCGGAAGTATCACAAGTTTAAAGTACCTACTTTACTATTATTTTTTAAATGATTCGGTTTTTGAGAACGTTTACTTTCTCCCTAGAAAATATTTTTTCTTTGCACTTATACTGTAATTCCAAAACACCCTTCAATGTGTGTTCTTGTTAGAGAGGAAGTACAATTCCTCGTTATTTTTAACCGACAGCATGAAGTTCATACAATAGATGTCACTGAGATTCTAATTTTATCGAAAAATTTGAAGCATCAATGCCAGTATTCGATATAGATTCCCATATTTCCTACTCAAATGATTGTGTTCCGAAACTGACCAGATGTCTACATTGGAATTCAATAGAATGCGTGATGTTGTAATTTAATTACTATATCCTCTGGAATGGCTGCTTGCATTAAGGTGTTACACCACCCTGACGCTCGGGAAAATAGGTGTAAAAATAAGAATTTTTGATCATAAAGTATATAAAATAATTGTTATTTTATATATATATGTAATATATATATGTATATACATAGTACTTTTATGTACAATTTGAAAAGAATAACGAATTTCAAAAATTTCAAAATGGCGAAGATATTATATAAGCTAATAAGTAGGACCCTGTTTTGAAAATCCTTGCTGACGGTGTACCTAGTGTCTCTGTTAGGTATTGTCTGAAGAACACAATTTTTTTGCTTATTTGGAAAGGTAAGGTAAGTGTACCTAGTTGCGACAGTGCTCCTATTTGCGACAGTGCCTGATTAAATATAGTAAATTTAATGAATTTTTATGCTTATTGATTCA
>JAUEJJ010026936.1:0-10572 GCA_032164275.1 Synergus coniferae
TTACAGAGTATAAGTACTTTTATGAGATTTCAAAATATTTAAGAGATTTAAAGATATTTTAAGCGATTTCAGATTATGTAATAATTTCTTTACCTACATTTTCATATTCTCATAATAATAGAAGTTATTAGAGTTTTCTATGAGTACGATAATTTTTGAAGGAATTTAAAATAATAGTATTGGCCTTTGGTATCCTCTTTTTCCGAGTATAGAAATTCGCATTTTTGAAAATTTTGGGTCAAATATGTATTACAAGTTCAAAAATTTTAATTTCGAAAATATTATACTTATAAGCGAAAACTGTATTAGGGAAGTTTTTTTGGGCTAGACAGGTACAACTCGGCGCAAATTTCCGATTTACAAAATTAAAATTTTTTAAAATTTTTGGTCAAAAATGTAGAAATTGAAGAAAGTTAATCTAATTCGCGAAATCATAATTCAAAGCGAAAAATGTACTAGTAGGGAAGTTTTGTCATGCTAGGCCAGCACAACTGAGCAAAACTTTTGTTTTTTTTTTAAATAACAAAATGGCGTTAGTGGAACAAAATACTTTTTTTGGTAAATTTATGCTCAAATTTAGATTTTTTAGAAAAATATGTTGTCGCATGATTCAGCACAAATCTAGCAGGATTCAGTACAAGTTTTATTTTTGTGAAAATTTAAGTTGTCGGTGCTTGGCCAAAACTTTTTTTTAAAATTTTGGCTCAAATTTGGATATTTCAGAAAAATCTTTTGCGGCACAATTGAGCACAAATCTAGGAAAATTCAGCGCAACTTTTATTTTTTTTTTTTGAAAATTTAATTTGGCGGTGCTAACTTTGGGGACAGTTTTGATCATTTTTAAGAAAAAGGCCGTGTATGAAAGACATATGAGCGCGCGCCTTGGCGCGCACGAGACATCTAGTTTAAAACAAAAATAATTAAAACAATAGCGTCCCGAAGGGCGCAAGAGCCGCGTCCGTCTCGAAGAGCGCAAGCGTCTCGAAGGTTTCGAGTGTATATGTATAAGAGATTTAAACATATACTAAGTAATTTTAAGGAATTTCAAGGGAAATTGAGTTATTTCAAGTGATCTTTAAAAGAGCCTCAAAGAGTTTAAGGATTTTTAAGTGATTTCATAAGATTTCAAAAGTTATAAAACAATTGTAAGAAATTTTAATTTTAAATAATAAAAATTTTTAAAGATAATATTTTTAAAAAATTTCATGAAATAAAAAGACTTTTAGGAATTTTAAAGGATTTTTTAAGGAATTTGAGGAGATTTCTATCTGTTTCTATGTGATTTTACAGAATTTAGAAGAATTCCTGGCAAAAATTCGCTTGTATACGTTTCGTTCAGAACCACTATTTTCTCTTGAATACCATTTCTGTACCACTTCAGTCTCACTTCGCTCGTTACCTACAAGATGCCAGCACCAGTTCCTTATTCAAGCACTTTAAATTTGAATTACCCTTCTTTTATCATCTCATTGTATGTATTCAGAGTAGGGGAACCGAACTTGGAACCAAAGTGGATGATGCTCAGTTGTCCAGTGATTATTCAGGCATTAGTGTGCTCCTTTATCTCTTAACAAACCCCTGACACTTTTTTTTATCTATATTTAAATTCCTAACTAAAAGCTTCAAATTACGACTATAAAATAAAAATTAGAAAAAAAAACGAAGACGTTCTCCAGGAGAACATTAAGTGGGATATCCTTCCGGCGTCCATGCAGGAACAAGTCACGTGACATCTCACTAATTACGGTGAGAGAAGTTATACATCATTATAATTTCAGAAATCTGTAAGTGTAGTTTTTAAAAAATATGTAATATATCACACATTTTTCATAAAAATAAATTCTTTCTTAAAAAATTGATCTTTACATAATAATTGTTTACATAAAAAAATACACAAGTTACAGTATCAATTCAGTTTGAATTTATTTGGAAAATCAAATAACTTCTATTTTTGTTAATATCTTCCAATATTTTGTTATTACATTCGCAATTTTTAATTCAACTTTATCTCTGAATTCTTTTGCTTAGATGTAACTCGATCTAATTTGTGAGTTATCATCATTACAAAGCATTTTCGTGTCTTGATGTTGCATAAATAGCAATTTTCATCTAGAGATAATTAAATTCCTGACAATTCATTTTCAAAATAAATAAATAAAAATAAGTCAAAATAAATCGGTACACAGAAAGATGAATGCTCTTGAATCAATTAAACGCGATTACTTATTGTCCTCATTCAACAAAACCAAGTAAATTGGATCAAGTATGTAAATGATCTACAAAATCATTTACTTTTGGATCAAGTAAATAATTTTGTTGAATAGGGACAAGTAATTGAATGCACTTGATTCAAGAATATTTCGTTTTCATGTCCATGTAATCAGAACATTATTGCTCAGTCATATCAAGATCTCTGATCGACAAAAATGTAATCACACGATTTTCCTATTAAACGTGGTTTGCCTATAAACACAAGTAACTTTCATGAATATTAATAATTTGGGAAATTTTGTTTTTGTAGAAGTAATTTTCTTATTTACAAAGCTGTTTCATTCAGTGTTGATTCAATAATATGCATTCAATTGTGCAAAATATAAATGTGAATATTTATTTAGAGTAATGTAATGTAATGTGATTAAAATGATTTAAACTTATTCCGGCATAATGTGACAAAATTGAATGTCGTCAACATACTGTCAACAGACTATCAATAAATATAATAAAAATACATATAATTTACTGCCACTCCCTATATATACACATGTATTAATTAAATGCCGAAGTAAAAAAAAGTGACATTGAATTTATTATGACATTAATTAATTCAATACACTGCAATTCAGGAATCAGTGTTTTATTATTCGAAAGTAGATTGTAAACAATTAAAATGTTTGAATCTTGCAAGTCGAGAAGAGAGGACCGTAACCGACTTTAGCGAACCTCAACGGTAGATGCGCCTTTCACTTTAAATAACTGTGACACAAAAATGAAAATCCTAGTACTACCTAAATTAAACTTCCAACAAAGTAAGGCTATCCAATTATAAAAGCAATTTAACAAATGTAAATGAAGTAGATAGTTACTAAAATGTTAATGAAAAGCACTTGGGGATTTTCTTATATATGAAACATAGATTTGAATTGGAAATTATATCATGAAGATATTGAAGATAGTAGTGTCACTTTATAAATGTTTCTGAAGCACAAGTTTGTTGATAATAATTCAGTTTTACGATCATAGGCTAGTAAAGTAGAATGTATCGGGAGAGATGAACAGCATCACGTGAAAAGAGATAACAATATTTTGTATGAGTAATATGAATGCATACAGTTGCGATATGCATAGAATGCATATAGATAGAAGAAAGTAAAAATTCTTCTATTATCATCATTTGGGTATCATTCGCTTGTATCGCTTAATATTATCAATTTTTAAATTTGAACTGTTATCATCTTCGCCTCGTTAAAGCCTTATTAGATTGTTTACTGTTCTTATTGATTAAATGAATCGATATGAGGCATCAATGTAAATAATGAATGATGTAATTATTTTCCACTCATGAAGCATATCAAACAAAAAATTAATCCGCAAGAATTATTTTCAAGTAAAAAAATGCTTAAGGTAATGCAAATTTATAAATCTGTTTTAAAGAATTCTATTCATGCTTTTCCACATGACTGTACATGATTCGCACAGAACAGTAATTTACCTCTCGTTACATGCCTTTAATGGATTTAGCAGATCGTGTAGAACATGCATTTGTCGATCTCACAGGTCACAATGTTTCTGGCTGCATTATGTAAGAGGAAATCATTTGAAATCCGACAACAATATAAATAAATAGTCATCATTATATACTAGATAAATAGAAAAAAATGTCTAAGCTTTTCAACATTTCCCTTTGCTACAAGGACAATATTTAGAATTGTGTTAGTGTCAGTTAGTATATCAAGTATTTCTTTGCCTTTTCAATCTTTTCATCAATCTTCATCTGTTATTTAAGGGACTGCCGGAAGGATGAGCCAGGACGCAAAATGCGGTTTTTGCGGAATCTTTCCCAAATGGCTGCAGAATCTAGCAACACCAAAAGCTTTTATTGTCGTCTACGGCCTCCTTGGGACAATTCAAAGCATGGCGTTTGTTTATGTCATGGTTACTTTAACTACCCTGGAAAAAAGATTCAAAATTCCAACTCAAACGACAGGTAAAGTGGACGAATTTTTCATAATTTTAGTCATCACTCTCATTCTATTCAGGAGCGGATCCAGAGAAGGGTTAATTTTTTTTAGAGGGAGTGGCCACGTAATAATTACCCATCCCCCTCCACTCTCGTACAGTTCAATAATTACCTTATCTGAAAATTTCAAATTTGGCCTTTTGCGGAGGGGGCAAGCCGCGGCGCCCCCCTCCCCCCTGGATCCGTCACTGATTTTATTCGCGTTATAAAAAGTGAAAAGACGATTTAAAAAAAAAAAAGAGAAAAGATGAGAAATCTGAAAGATTGAAAAATTTACAAGAAATTTAAACAAACTTAAACTAATATGGTAAGAAATTTGGCTATGTGCAAATAACTTTGACTTATAATATAATCTCGGTCAATAACATTTACATTCAAAAATAATCAGAAGTAATTGAAAGGAATTCAAAAGAATTTAAATGAATTCGAAAAACAGTTAAAAGAATCTAAATGAATTCCAAGAAATCCAACAAATTTTAAATAAAGTAAGGAGAATTTAGAAGAATTAAAAAGGCATTTAAAACAATTCGACGTCAATATAAATTCGACTAATAATTTCAAACGATTGGCAAATATTTCTTTTGCTATTAACAAAATTTCAAATTATTTTAAGTGGTTTTAAGTAATTTAAAATGATTTAAAGAATTTTAGGAGATTTATTAATATTTTAAGACACTTTTAATAATTTTAAAGAATTTTGATCCATTTAAAGCGCTTTGAGAATTATAAGGGATTATTATTATTATTATTTAAGATTTTAAAGAATTTTAAAGAATTAAAAAAATGTTTAAGATACTTTTAATAAATTGAAAGAATTTTAAAAGATTTTAAGTGATTTAAAAAAAATTTGAACCGATTTAATGCGTTTCAGAGGGTATTAAAGAATTTTCAGAGATTTCGAAAAAATTTTAAAAGATTTTGGCAGAGAAATTCAACAGATTTATAGAAATCTTAAACGGTTTTAAAGAATTCTGATCGATTTTACAAGAGATTTTTTGCAAAATATTTGTAATGACTTTAAAAAATGTAAAGCTTTTTATCTATGGTACTTAAATCAATTTCAGATTTTAGAGAAATTCGAGTGATTTCTAGCAAGTGAAAAAACCTTTTATAAAAAATAAACTATTTGATATTTTGACTTATTTTTTTTTCAAACTTTCTTGAAAGTATACTTTTAAAGTAGTATATTATATAGTTAAAAATAAAAATTAAGTATGTCAAAAAAATTTTGAAAAAAGCTAAACAAAAGGTTTTTTAAAAACTGAAGAACAACTAAACTCAAAGTCAATAAGCTTAATTCCTCTAACTTTAGGTACTCAAATTTGAAAAAATACTCTCGTGAGGTTCAGGTGATCCCAGTGTGTACTTTTCGGTTAAAGAAAATAATTAAGGATTTAAAGAGATTTTAAATGATTTAAAAAAAGTTCATGGGATTTCGAAAGATTTCATAATATTGTAAGATATTTTTCTTATTTTAAAGAATTTTGAGAATTATAAGAGATTTTATATGATTTAAAAGATTTTCTAGTAATTTAAAGCATTTTAAAAAGATTTAAACAATTTTCGAGCACTTAAAGAGATTTTGCAGAGTCTTTAAAGGGTTTTAAGCATAGAGATATTACAGATAGAGTAGACAAGCCATAGGCTGCTCTGTAAGTGGCAACGTCAGTCTCAAAACTCAGTGGGAGCGAAAGAGAGAGACGATCGCATGGTTTATCTGTCCTTGTCTAGTCGATTACGCATGCACGGTTAGAGAGAGACAGCCGAATCTTCAGGTTCTCTCTCTCTCTCTCGCCCGAGCTGACAAGTTTCAGGCTGGCTTGTCTACTCTATCTGTAATATCTCTATGGTTTTAAGTGATTTTAAGTGATTTTAAGGAAATTGAGATTTGAAAAACTTTTAAAGAATTTGAAGAAATTTCAAAAGAATTCAAATGACTGAAAAAATTCCAAGCATCAAATAAAAACATTTTCAGTTTTAAAAGATTAAATTTCTTTATTAATTTTAATTATGCCGAAAAAACTATTCAAACCGGAAATGATTTGGCATTATTATTCCATGTATAATTCTAATGTGAATAATTTTTAATATGATTCAACTCTATTAACTGCAAAAAGGTGAATAGTTCATGACCTATGATAACTGTAATTTAAAAAAAAATATGAACTGTGAACTCGAGAAAAATTAGTTTTAGGAGAAAATATGCATTTATATGGGTTCGTATACTTTGGAGAGTAGATTAGTCAAGTCATCTGCATTGTCTGAGGTTCTCTTCGTTCCTCGATTCTCATTAAGTATTTGCATACCAAATCTAGATCATATATCTAGGGTGAGATACTATATACATTATTAAGATTATAAGGAAGCAGCATAGTAATGCTTCATTATTTTTCAACGATTAAATTGATATTTATTATTATATTATTCATTATAATGGTAAGTCTTACATATGTGCCTTTGAAACGGATGTTTTCTTTTCCTAGCAAACATTATTTTAAATTCCCGGCCATTTCTCGGTTTTTCAAGGTCAAGTGTCTCAATTTTTCCGGTCAATTAAAAGTAATATATTATATTTATATATTTACCGTAAAGCTTAAAGATTTATCTTAATTCGTGAATTTCATTCTAAACATCCTCTAACACAACAGGGCAAAAAATTGCAATCTTTTTTTCTATAATGGAAAAATAAAAATACTTTATCTCATATAATGATGTAACAATAGCCCTGCTGGAAGTACCGAGATAGAAATCCTATCCCTTTCTATTTCCTTCTATCTCTCGCCCATCCCCGTCTTTCTCTTTCTATCTATAGCCTATTCCAGTCTATATTTTTCTATCTCCTTATCAATTTCAATTCACTCCTATCTCTTTTAATTCCTACTTCTCTATTCCTTCCTGTCTTTTGCTCATTCTCGTCTATACTTTCCTATTTCCTTGTCAATCAAAATACGCTCCTATCTCTTTTAATACCTACTTTTCTATTCCATTTAATTTTTCGCTTATCTTCATCTACTTTTCTCTATCTCCTTATCAAGCGAAATTTCCTCCTATCTGTTTCAATCCCAGGATTTCCAGAGATTACTAAAGATTTCATAAGATTTCAAAACATCTTAAAGGATTTCATTAGATTTTAAGTGGCAAGGGATTTTACGAGATCTTAAGTCATGTACATTCTCATACCGCGTCGCGCTTCGCGACGCTTGCGCCTTTCGGGACAATATTACTTTAATTATTTTTCTTTTAAATGAAGAGAACTCATTTACTTAAAGATCTATCGACTTTAAGGAAGACATTCTCATCAAGACACTCGCGCTTCGCGCTCGATATTTGACATAAACCTCGCGCGATTTGTTCGTAGCGCTTCGTGCTCTGGAATATTTAATCGTCAAGCTTCCATTATTTATATTAATTTTGTAATATTTTCTCATATCTCACGTTTTTTGGCGGGAGAATTTTATTTTTTATTTTTTAAAAACAGGTTTCATGATTAAAACGAAAAATACTTACTTTATCAAAAAATGGTCAAAGGAAGATTTGTAGATACTTTAAAGACCATTAATTATGTTCATCATTTTTTCTGCATCTCACGTTATTCGGATCAAAATTTGAATTTTCGTTTTTTCAAAATAATTCAAAAATTTTTTATGTTATTTAGGTAGAGCGTTCAAAGAGAAACATTTTTCATCTCTTGACTTTTTTTCATATCGTGCGTTGTTTGGCTTGAAATTGTGTTTTTCTTCGTTTTTTTTTTTTTCAATTTTCGAAATGTCATAAGGCTGACAATTATTTTTTTTATCGAAAAAAGTCACATGGATAAATTGTTGTACCTTTTGAGTACTACGAAGATCCATACATAGAATTTGTAAATTAAAAAAAAAGTGGTTTCAAAAATTTTAAAAATGCTCCAACTTTTTGAATTTTTATCCAAAATGGCTGGCTAACGAACTTGACCTTCATTTTAGGACACTAAAAGAGTATACCCAAGGCTAATCCAAACGGTGAATTCTTTCGAAAGTTATCGTGCACACAAACTAAAAATTTACAGACAGACACAGACACATTCTTAAAAACATGTTTTTTGAGTTCAAGGGGTCTCAATACGTGGACATTTTACAAAAACGGTTGGGGTCAAATTTTACACAAATCTAATACATTCTGTCTAATGAAAATGTAAAAAGTGACACAAGTGACTAATTTTTAATAAAGAGTGACTAAAAGTAACTTAAGTGACTGTGTGGCAACCCTGCAGTGTTTAGCTTGAAAATACCATACCAAATATGATTCATTTTGGAATCATATTTATGGATTGATTTTATCTGTGAAATCATCGTAGCTTCTTCTTCAGTAAAGGCATAATTAATTCGAAAAAAACGACAATGATGGAGCAAGCGTAGCCAAAGCTTATAAGGGAAATTAGGTGTCCCATTATAAGCGCCAATTCCGATCTATGAGGCATACAAGAGATTCTCAACGTCGCGTCGTACTCCTTCAACCATTTCTGTACTGATCCTGTTTGATAGAGTCTCCGAATTAGATGATCGATCTTGTTCACAAATGGAGATCCCGTTTCGAATGCGGTGTTGCTCCAACTCTGCTTCGCCGGTTCTTCCATAATCTTTACAAGAGGTCGATCGCAGTTGTCCTTCTTTTCCCGAAGAATCATTGTACTTTCATCTTCACTAGCAACACATGCAAGATTTTTTTCTTTTACTACTCGGTAAATGCATTTCCTGTCAGTGATAAGAGGATAAGCTAACGCATAACTCACAGGATGTACTAAGACTGGAAACTCTGACTGAACTACCCCTTCGATGTTCTGGAATTTTGTTATATTCTCCTGGGTTACATTGACAGACGTCAACTCCGTGTAAATGACCGAGGAATACAAGAAATATGCCCAATTGGCAGCAGCAAAGAAGAATCTCTCAGCTGGATTCTTAGGTGATCGTGGAACAGAGAATCCGAAGACAATTTCGGCCATGTATTCTGGACGCCAATTTCGTTTGTCAAATCGCAAGAAGCGTGATATAACCCAGAGAATCAACGGCATGCTCAGGACGATGATTCCGTTCAAGACTTTCCAACTACTTGTTAGCAGGTGTATCTTATGTTCGAGAACAGGCACCACCAAGCACAGATCAACATTGCCGATTCCTCTACCCCATTCGTAAAGTTTGTTATGGCATTCTGCATATTTTCCTATTTCCATACCTGATGAGAGGTGGATTATGGACTATGACTCATCTGAGTACTTCCATTTTTGGAACAGCTGAATGTTCCGTAGCTTGTAATGTTTCTCGGAATCTCCATTGAGAACTTTATAGCTTTGGATAACGCTTTCATCTTCAGGGACATCAGTCCGGATACGTTAAGAGTTGTTTGATTGTAATCTATGGAAGCCAGTGGTAGTCTATTTGGAAGACGACCTTCATTCTGTATCCATGCATGTCAAGAAGTTTGTCTGGAAAGAAGCGAACATCTTGAAATGTCTTTTTGCTTCTAAGAGTTTCAGTGAAAGGGTTGAAGTGATGAATAGTTGCCGTCTCCTGATGATGATCAAAAATGAAATCTTTCTTTCCAGCTCTTGGTGTCACAATCTCGAGGATAGTGGCATCCAAAAATTGCTTGGACCATAGCTCTCGAAATAGGTGCTCAATGCTCATAGGTTTGATTTCCCTCTTTTGCGAGAGTTCGGTAAGAAAATCATGAATCATCACTAACCTAGTTGATTGGGCTTGATTATTACTGTTATCAACTTGTGACTGGATTGCAATAAACAACGAAGTCTGCGGATTGTGGAAAGCAGACGTTTCAATCAATCGCTGGGCATTTTAAATCTTTGCTTTTCTGAAGTCTATGGTTCTTGATGGGAAGATTTCGGACACTTTTCATAAGATGGTTTCGCTTCTTCGTTCGAGCTCTCTACCATTTTCGTCGATCAAGAACACAATTTGATAAACTCCCACGGTTTTGGTCTACTTCCTTAAATCAAGAAACCAGTTTGCTTCAAGACCATCTATTAACAAAATTATGCTAAATAACACTTTACTTGAATCGATAAACATTTGATTCGTTTGTTAAGGTAATGAATAAAAAACAAACAGAAGAGTTTTAAACAGATCTGCATTCTTTCAACTGGGACGATAGAATGCTTGCTTTGAATTTTGAAACATAAGTAAAATTGTGGTTGTCATGACAGTTGTGCAAAACAAACCTTGAAAATACTTGCTTTGAATATATAAACAGAAATAAAATTGAGGTTGTCATAAAAATCACACAAATAAATCTTGAAACTGCTATAAAAAAATAGAAGAAAAATATATAATATATATATA
>JAUEJJ010026964.1:0-10567 GCA_032164275.1 Synergus coniferae
TAAATCTTGGCGTTTTAAACAAAAGGCAAAATAAGCGAATAGAGGTCTGTAAATTTCAATTCCCCTTTTATAAAAATGTATTCGACATTAAGCGAAAATTTGTTTAGAAAGCTGTGTAGGATAAAAGTATATGTGATATTATTACAAAAAGTTACAAAAAAAATGTATAGCCTACGAGAAAATTAAGTGGCTCTTTTTCCCCACGCGGCCCATCCCGCCCCACTCTACCCTACTAGCGATTAATGACGGTGGAGAAAGGGGTGTCGTTAGAGGAGAAATGAAGGGGAAGAGGAATCGATGCAAAACTATAGACATATTTTGTTATAAACAAATAGTTTTAATTTTAATATCAGCTTATTTTTTTGCCATAAGAAATAACCTAACAATTTACACAAAACCGAATATTTAATAAAAAGTGTAAAAACGAGAGTTTGGTTCGGGGCGAAGTACACAGCTGAGAATAAGAGGGCAGATAGAGGCTTGAAAAACGTCAAAGCCACATATACTCAGATTTCTGTGTATTTTCAGTCAATTTACTTGAGAATCTCTACTAGAGAGTTTTTGGAGTCGCTGATTACGAATCTGAAATCAGAATTTCGAAATTTTCAATTCAAGATGGCGAATTCAGATGGCGGTTCCAAAATTTTTAAACAGGGATATGCACTTGAAATCTCTACTCCGTAGTTTTTGGGGTCGCTGATTACGAATATCACGTCAGAATTTCGAAATTCTTGATTCTTGAATCCGACATCTTGAATTGAAGATTTCGAAATTCTGACTTCAGATTCGTAATTAGCGACAACAAAAACGCCCGAGTAGAGATTTCAAGTTCATATATATAATAATAATAAGAATATTATAAAATATTTTTAAAAATTTAATTTTATTAAATTAATATTATATTAATTTAATATATTTTTAAACTAAAATTTATATATTATAATAAATTTAAAAATTAATAATAAATATAAATTAAATTTATTTTTAATTTATTTTAAATATATAAACAATTTTTTTTTAAATTAAATAATTATATAATAAATTATGTATTAATTAATTATAAATAAATTTATTATTTTTATTAAAATTAAAAATTTTTCTTTTAATCCATAATTTAGGTAAATATAATACGTTATATATAAAAGCTCTCGGTATTTAAATATTAATAAAAATATCTACTAATTAATATTATTATTTTAAATTAATAATTACTTATTAATTATTATATGATTTTATTATAAAGATAAATAATTATATTAAAATACATTATTTTAAATTAATAATTACTTATTAATTATTATATTATTTTATTATAGATATAAATAATTATATAAAAAATTATTTATTAATTAATAAATAAATTAATTTAAATATAATTTTATTTACATTGTTTTATATTTTAACCCCCCTTACCTCCCATAATAAGAATATTATAAAATATTTTTAAAAATTTAATTTTATTAAATTAATACCTATTAATTTAATATATTTTTAAACTAAAATTTATAAATTATAATAAATTTAAAAATTAATAATAAATATAAATTTAATTTATTTTTAATTTATTTAAAATATAAAAGAATTTTTTTTTAAATTAAATAATTATATATTATAATTATATATATTCAAAATTTCGGAACCGTCAACTTCAATTCGCCATATTGAGTTGAAAAATTGGAAATTATGACTTCTTGTTCTTAATCAGTGACCCCAAAAACCCCCGAGTAGAGATTCTCAAGTTAATATATATATATTTTTTAAAATTTTGGAACTATATATAAAGAATTTAAAAAATCTGTATATAAAGTGTCTGACAAAAACCTATCCGATATTTATCCGTTATTTACTTTTTTTTATCGGTATCCAAATTGAGGATAACTTTCGGATAAGAGAAGTTATAAAGCGGAATAAAAACACGGACCGATTTCAGATAGGAGCGGATAGGAACTCCTATCCGTTTTCTATCGGCTAGTTCTGGCAAGGCAGAAACACCTGACTATGGATTTTCAATGCATTATGTTGAACAAATCCTTCCAAAAATAAATTCTTTCGGAAAAAAGGAAAATATAAAAATATAAATGGAAATATAAAGGAAATATAAAAAAAATATATGAGGGTGTCCAAATGAAAAGGTATGAAAAGGACCCTTATGGGCACTTTTGAAGCTGTTTTATAACACAACATTCCGAAAAAATCAAAGTTAAATTTTGGGTAAACAAAAAATACACTTGCACTTGAAAGTTAAACAGGTTTTTAATTAAATTAAACAGTAGCATCACAAACATTAAAACATTGCAGCATTGATATTATTATAGCACATAATGAAAAATGAAAATGAAAAATGAAAAATTTATGACCTTTTAAAGTTGAAATTTAAGAAAGAAACGTTTGAAAAAATGTAAGAAAAATTTTTATATATTATTCGGATATAGTAAAAGTTTAATAATGATTTTATAAATAAATTATAAGTCTTTGTATTATGTGAACTAGTTGAAATGATTTTTATTCAAATGAACATCTTAACTCTTTAGAGAGCAACGAGCGACTGAACAAAACTTGATGTGTCGATCCTCAACCGAAGGACCCGTAGACATAACATATACAGAGCCATGAAGCTATGTGAAATATTAAACAATCAAGTAATATCAGAAGTGTTTAAGAGATAAATTTGTATATTCCAACATATATTTCTTTATTTTTACTTATAAAATTACTTCACTGGAACTGGCACCCAAATTATTTCAAAACGCATCAGCTGATGTTTTTCATGAGGAAAACAACCCAAAATACACAGCTAAATAACAGAATGTTGCACTTTTTATGAATAAAAGCCCTGTATTTTAGAAAAAGGTTTCATTGCACAATAGTGACACTAAAGGAAAAACCCGTCAAAGACAGACAGTTTGGATAAGAAGGGCCCTTTTCATATGGACGCCCTCATATAGCTACAAACAAATTTTTCTATTTAGACTTTTTTCAAATAATAAAACTTGCCTGAGTTTATGAATCTTCTTCCTCGACAAAGATTTTCTGCACGTTTGAGGACGTCCGCTCTGTCGTCGACGATACATTTCACTTTTTCAAATTATATATATTGTATATGCACTGTTCAAATTATATGCACATAAAAACACAAAACGCGAAATTTTAAACACATTGCTGTTACGTCTCGAAGGTGGTCCGCGAGGTCCTTTATAGATTTAAAACTACGACCCTCCACGGAATCTCTCGCCGAACCGCGAAGTTTTGTAATGACCAACTTCACAAATTTTTGCTCTGTACCGTCGGGGCACATGGCTAAACCTTCTTCCGCGTCATGAATGAAGGTGCGTAAAGGTAGTGAGCGGCCATCATAGTGGGGTATAATCGCGAGCGCGGCCTGCATTTGCGAGAACTCAAGGAGAGCTCTATTTGTTTCAGCGGCTGCCCGCATAGCGGCCGCGTTTGCGTCTGACACGCTCATTCTCACAATTTAATTGAGTAAAATAATAAAAAAATATATAACGTTCACCGAGTAAACAAAGACAGACAATATTTATATATAAAGAGCAGTTATCGGACAAGAAAAAGACATGCACAATAAAAATACAGTGTAGGTAATATAAGTATGACACAGTGATAAAAATGTTCAGTAGAGAGTGGAGTTCAGGAAGGCAGAGGTTATAAGGGCAAATTTGGAGGCAAACAAAATAATGGTAAACGTTGAAACAGCAAGAAAGATAGAACGAAAATCAAAGTATTTTAACTAGGGAATTTAAAGTTTTAAAGATAAAATTGATACTCTCGAAAATCAGATTTTAAGGAAAAATCTGATTCGAAGGTTGATAGATTTTAAAACTTATTCTGACAATCAAATAGGACTGTGGATTGAAAAGGCAGGTGTGATAAGTTTGAGAGAGAGTGAGAACTAGGAATCCAAGCTTTTAAACAAAACAGAACGGGTTACGGGCAGAAGATCCCACTTCTGACACCATAAATTTTCACTCTGTTACGTCTCGGAGAGAGACGTACGGAGGGAAAATCTGAAATAATTAAATTAGGATCCAATCCCGAGCGGTTGGGAAAAGATCCTTGTGGGTTCCTGCCCTTTTAAGGATTATCGCCCACGCTCTAAAATTGTTCAAAAGGCTTGGATGTGGGAGTTAAAAAAAATAATAAAAATTTATTTGCACTTACAGTTTATTAGAAAATTTTCAGTACAATTGGAGTTTCCTAATGGTTGTGAGTCCAGTTGTTGACCGCTTATTTCTCTTGGCTATAAACTACCGGGTTCAGTTTGAAAAATCCGAGCACAAACTATTGTATTACACTACGCGAAAATCTTTTACCGGACAGAACTGTACCGACAACTCAGAGAACGGTACCGTTCGCGACGACAGAGGCCCGAAATCTCTAGGAGCTTGACATAGGGCGCGACCGTTGACCCGGTTCCTGGTTCAGGCAAGATTCTGTTCCAGGAATTAGGACTTAGGTTGTTAAGCTCGATGTCGAGTCTCTAGAGAGGAGAAAAATTAACTGACGCTTTCGCGAGTTGAAGGAAGCTGGTTAGCTTCGATTACTCGGGAAAACACCTTCAGGACTGCCCCTTTCGTGACTATTTTCCAATTAGAAGGAAAAGTAGGAAATGGGGTGGATTTTGGAAAGGAGAAAGAAGCTATGACAATTTGAAAGTGGGGACCATTGACCATGGAACCTATACCTGGCCGGCTCGACCAAGGTCCTTCGCGAAGTGTACCCTGGACCCAAGCGATGTCTGGATACCAGATGTAAATGTAAAAAAAAAGGTACACTATGGGGAAATTATTTTATTACTAGACTATCGTTCTAGTATTTATTGTAGTCGTTCCAACTCGAGCCTCCATGTTCACATTCATTGAGCAAACCCCCTTTTCTTTTGAGTGGGTTTCTCATGAGGCTGGGTCCAAGTGAGAGTTTACTGCGACTTGGTCAGAAACTTTTTTGTGAATTAAGGAAAGTAATATAAGGGAAATGCGTTTTTTATGGAAAGTCCCGAAAGGGTCGACCTTGCCGGCTATTTCCTCTCTGGGCTGTAAATATAAATTATAACAAAATGTTTTTGGCGGAAACAACTGTTCTCTCAACCATGGGAATCCACGAATGTAAGTATAATATTCTATAGAAAAATATTAAAAACATATTTTTAAAACGTATTTATAGTAGAATTATATTCTAAATAATATTTGTTAACTAGAGATATACAAGTATTATTAAAATATTAACTAAGGGTACTTCTGCATTCCCTTAAATCCTATAAACCTATTAGAATCCTAATCAAAGGAGAACTTGAAAATGCCACGTCCGGACGTAACATTTTCAACACTTCATAATTATTCACTTTATGTGATAACGTGACGTATAGTGATAAATATCAAGAATGAAAATGTCCGCGATTTTAATCTTGACACTTCGATTCCGCGATTGGTTTCTAAAATAATATCACCAACAGGGGTGCTTTGAAACTGTCCGTCAACTTGTATAATTATAATTAGACAGTCGATAATTCCGTAAAGAGCCGCAGGTGTCGCGCTTTCGAGTGTTGCCATATCAGTGCATTTATCTCTCTCGCTCCAATACCGCATATGACTTCAATTTCCTGAGACTCTGAGAGCGAGTGAGAGACAGTGAGTAAATGACTCACTGTCTCTGGTAAATCACCACTTGTTCCTTGTTCGCACTTCGATATCTAAATTAGAGACGAAACGAACCGGCACGAAGCGCAAGACGCAGGGATCAAGCTAAAACTTCTAAAAGAAAAAAATGACGAAACCGAAACGAGGTAAGTTTTTCGTTCCCAATTTTATTTCCCTAATCTACATTTGCTCATATTTTTGTATTTGCCACTATGTACTTTATAAGTATATTCATGTCTATCCATGGACATGGATATACTTATAAACTTATAAATATCATGGATATTTATATAACCTAAATATTTGAGGCATATGGTCACGTTACTCTCTAAATCTGAATTAGTAAGAAGTTACTAATGAAAAGTGCCGATTCGTTTGGTAATTCACTTTAGTGAGCATTTTTACTATCAATTAGTTAAAAACCACTAATTCATAGTTATAAACTACTCATTCACTCAATAAGGCTTACTAATTAATTTAGTTACCCTTACTAAATAAATTTGTAGTTTATAACTATGAATTAGTACCTAGGTTTTAAATAATTGATAGTAAAAATGCTCACTAAAGTGAATTACCAAACGAATCGGCACTATTTCATTAGTAACTTCTTACTTATTCAGATTTAGAGAGTAACATGAAAAAATTCTACGTTGCAAAATGATTGGAAAACATGCAAGATCCTTAGTAAATTCTCTAATACACTATAAACTATGACAAAACTATCATAAAACTGTAATATTGTTGTGAGTCCTTTAGGATTAAAGAATAATGAACACTTTATAAATTAAATATTCTTTAATCCTAAAGTAATCGCAAAAATATGACATGTTTTGTGATAGTTTATAGTGTAAACTACAAATTCATTTAGTAAGGGTAACTAAATTAATTAGTAAGCCTTACTGAGTGAATGAGTAGTTTATAACTATGAATTAGTAGTTTTTAAATAATTGATGGTAAAAATGCTTTCTAAAGTGAATTACCAAACGAATCGGCACTATTTCATTAATACTTCTTACTAATTCAGATTTATAAAGTACCGTGAAAAAATTCTACGTTGCAAAATGATTGAAAATTATGCAAGATCTCTACTACACTATAAAATGTACATTTTTTGACATCGACAGTAATGTATTTGGATTTTACTTTCAGGACGTACAGCAAAAAAACCCAAGACCGATGCTTCTGCTCCAAAAGCGCAGAGGCAAACACGATCAAGGCAATCCAAGCAGCAGCCACCGCAAGAGCAGACAATGCAGACATTGCCAGTTGTAGAGCAGCCACTACTCGTGCAGCAGCAGCCATTGCAATTGCAGCAACCGCTGCACATGCAGCAGCCACAGCACACACAGCGGCCACTACATTTACAGGAGCAGCCACAGCTCCCACCGCAGCCAATACACGAGCAACAGCTAATACATGTTCAGCAGCAACCACTGCAATTGCAACAACCACTGCATGGACAGCAACCAATCTACATGCAGCAGCCACCACCACATTCAAAACAATGTGACCTTTTACAGCAGCTAAATGAAGAGAAGAAGAAAAACAAAGATCTGCTTAAAGAACTTCGTTCTTTAAAAGAAAAGCAAGCGAAGGACAAGCAGAGCTGGAACCGCGAGAGGCAGCTGGCTCAAAATTATATAATAATTCTTGAACAAACTTCGTCCCGTGGACAGGTGCATACATATCGACAGAGTTATTGGGCACAAGGAGTTATCTCGGCCCAACAGTTTCCGGTCTCAGCCCAGATTCCGCAACAAGTGCAGGGTCCATCAGACTCATCTGAACAGGTAATGGCAAAATTTAGTTTTTGGTATTTCAATTTTTGTTGATGCCTAATTCTTTATTTTTTTTTTGTAGCATTTGTTTTCTGAGTTGAACCGATTGATTAACAGAAACCGGTACAGGCGGCCTCGTCGCCATAACAGAGGGGGCCCATTTCAGTGACGCATCTCATCAGTTCCCTCCAACCTCCGCCTGAAGATCTAGTTGTAGTTTACCAATAAATATCGTATATGCGTGATTCTCTGTACAGCCAAACTATGGGATAGTAAAATGAACTCTTGTTTGAGTACTCTTTTGGGTCACGATGACGAAGTTCTTGATTTGGCTTTTGATAACAAGGGACAGAAATTAGCAACAGTGAGCAGCGATACCACAGCCAGGATATAGGATGTTAGTAGCAGTTTTCAGCAACTGAACCTTCTTGAAGGCCACAAAAAGGAAATTTCAAAAGGTTCGAATTTTTATGATTATAATAACTGGAAAGAACGGACTTATGTTAGAATTAATTGTTTTGTTAAAATATAGCTGATCATTCGAATGATTGAACAAGTTCCTATTTTTCAGTTTATTTTAATCTAAATGGTCATCAAGTGCTAACATCTTCTCTGGATAAAACTGCTCGACTCTGGTCTTTAGAGTCGGAAATTGCATTCAGACACTTGATGGACACACCGATGACATTTTCAGTTGTGCCTTTTCATACTCCGGTGATACCATCATCACGGCGAGCAGACAGTACTTGCATGATTTGGAGGTGACTTGATTGGTTTCGCGTTTGTGCCTAGCTTTTAATCCTTGCCCTCTTCATCACCTATGTTGTTTATTTTTATATTCTCTAAACAAAAATACGTTAATTACATTACATAAAATATAAAATTTCTTTGGAAGTATATAATCAGAATATAATATATAATACATCATTAAGTCTCATTTTGGCTCAAAAGAAAGAGGGCTTTGGATTTGTAATTGAAAGCAAATTGTAGAGCTAGATATCAAAATTCGTGAACAATTTTAAAACATATATTCAACTTTGTTTAGATAAAAATGTAATCAGCTGAAATGTAACACTAACATTAAATAAGTAATAAATTTTAAAGAGTAAGATGAAATTTCAAACTCTGATAGGAAAATATTTCAACAGTAACGATTGGTTGTTGAATCATTACCTAAGCATTTGTAAGTAGCTAATTAGTATGTAATACTATTGTTAAATTTAAAAAATACTTGGGAAAAGCAGGGTTGATATGAAATAAAAAAAAAAATAATATTCTTCTATTTTCTACTTTAATAAATACATAGAAAAGGTTAAATTTACAAGAAGATATACACGAATGATCTTACAATTGAGTGTCACTCTTACAATGAATGAAGTTACTCGTTTTAACGTTCATTCGACACTACCAGGTAGTCTAGGTACTTACTACGCCTTTTACACAGTTCAGGCCAAAAATGCCAAAAGAAAACACCTCCCACTCTGACTTACATTTATGATCACAACGGGTCCTTCTTTCAAGCGCTTGCGAAGACCCTTAAAACGCAGTCCAACGCTGGTCATTTGGACGACCCTCAATTTATTGAGCCTATCATAAAATGCTAAACCCTTGTGCGTATCGAACTTTCTAAACTCTGGTATTTTTATAATCCCCAGGTTTTTCCAAAACTATTGTACACTTTCTTTTCTCATACAAATTCAACATCCTCCCCCACCAGAAAGGTGTACAAAAGTGTGAGCCATATATATCCAACTTAAGGTCTAATCACATATCATTGTATACGTAAATTGCACATAGACATATTTCCTAACATATCTTAATCTAAAAATATGGAATCAACACAATCTAAGAAATCAAAGTAAATGGAAACCATAAAAGAGCTTAAAAAATCAAAAAAAAAAAACACTTCAGTTATACGTCAACCGATCAGGCGTCTTTGAAAACAGAAATACACTTTACAAAGAGAACAAAAAATGAGAAATCACAAAAAAGACAGAAAAAAATAGCCTAGAACAGGGTACACTGTTTTCCGTTCGACAAAAATACATATGTGACGCGATCCGAGAAAAGTGACCTACTAGGCAAAAAATCGATTTTCGGATTATAATGAATTCTATAAGATCTTTAACTGTTATTTTTAGAGGTGCAATTATAATTTTTTTATCTGTATTATTTCACAAGATATACATTATTGAAAAAGAGTCTTTGAACGCGTGCAGAGCTCTTTTTTTTCCCCGCCACTTCTTCCACTAGTCGCCGTGGCCCCTGCGTGGAGCTCTACTTTCCATCCAGTTCATGTACTTGTTGCGACGTGCTTCGTTATGACAAAAGAAGACAGTTGTTTACTCTGAGACTTCTCCGCTTTGCCGACAAGAGCTCAATATTTATATAAGTACCTGTTTGTTACGCTCGCAGAGATCGATGAATCGCCGACAGAATCGAAGAGAAAAACCCAGAAGGCAGCACACGTCCTGGCGACAAAGTTGGCAGAGAGAAACCCTGGGAAACTCCCGGGCCAGGAGGCAACACACGTTCTGGGCGTACCCCCACTTTGTCGTCACGCGGGGAGAAGTCCAGGCGTAGGCTCGTATAATGGGTTGCCTATGCGTAGGGATGTGCCAATATGCCAGGACACATCCATACCGTTATATCAGTTTTCAAAATTTAAATACTCATATGTTTGTTAACAAATTTTTCTCTTCAAATCGATAAAGTACGCGTCGTTTATTTCCTTTGAAAAACAACATCCTATACCTATTTGTAATAAATTTAGTCTATTTTAATATCGAATGATGCTGTCTCCCTCTTTTGTTTATTTTGAGTATACATCTCTGTAATATATTCTTACCGTGTGCAAGGAGAGTGGCTTTTGAAGTGTTGAAAGTATCAGAACTTTGATCGAAGCTAATGTTAAATATTAGAGAGGCTACTGTAGCTTCAAAAAAATATTGTAAGGCATTGTAAATTATTGTTTTTATAATGTTAAAATATAAGGTAAATGTACCTATTTGCGTTCCAATCTGATTAAATATAGTAAATTTAATGAATTTTTATGCTTATAGATTCATGAGGAGTATTTATTTTATTCTATTAACAATACTCTACATGCGCGTCCATTCAAATATGTGTTTTATCGAA
>JAUEJJ010026985.1:0-10563 GCA_032164275.1 Synergus coniferae
TTTGGATTTATAGGCATTAAAGTGTACAATTTTTTAAATGCCATTTAATCCACTTCAATGCTCTCCTTTTTACCGGGTAGTTACAAATTGAATTCAGAGCTGCGCAGTGACATTCACATACATATTTAAGTTAGATTAGATCATATATTAGGTTAACATAGCCTAAAAACGTATACGGACTCTACTGCTCAAACTCCGCCAGTCCGCGATCTGCAGCTCTGGTTTACAGGAAAGGGTATTTTGTATTTATTTATACATTGCGATGAGCTAAAAGAGTTTTTTTTAGTTTTTTAATAGCAATATGAATTTTACATCCATTTTTTAAAAACTCTGCGTTTTGAAAAAAATCCGTATTTTGAAAACAAATTTCGCATTTTGGAGCCTACGCCTCCGTAATTTCGCAACTCGGATCTGGCAAAACTGATTTAGTAACACAGAATAAAGTTTTTGGTATCAGAATAAATTTTTACAATTTTATAATGTAAATAGTTATAACAATACAATAATTATGCACAACATATTTTCAATAAGTGTCTCCCCTTATTTGAAAATTTTCTCAAATCACATCCACTGAAGAGACTTGATTCGCAATGCCTGAAAATGTTAATATGTTTGGGTAATTTAGTTTATTGATTTTAGTTTCTTTAAATTATATACAGTCGACTCTGACCAAAAACGGCCCAACTGTTCCATTGAATCGTCCAACTATCAAAATGGACGACAGTCCAATTGTCCCATATTACCAAGAATTGTTCCATGGGACTCCCAACTGCCTCAAGAGTTCCTGTCCATACGCAGGGAGCCCCCAGTTGACCCACATCACCCTCCAACTATTATAGAAGACCTACGTAGTTCCACGGCGCGCCTTAAATCTTCCGCGGGACCTATAATATAAGCATTCCACAGGGGCAGTATACTTTTCGCTCTCTACCTGGAAAATGTAAAGTGAATTTCCTGATAAAAACCCTTTTTAATGATTTCCTCTCGGGAGCGAAAGACCACTCTACCGCACGGATGACAGATCTATCTACTCTCCCTCTCAAGCTACGAGTATGTCCAGTCCTACTTTCCCCCACCGTTTATAGTTCAATGATATTTGAGATTGGAATTAAAATAGATTTGAATACTCTTTTCCACATCACCCTGGAGGTAAAGTATCATGAGGCGCGTTTTTTTAGTGGTATCCCCAGTAGTCAAAATAAATAAAAACATTTTAAATAATATAAATAAAACCGCAGAATGCTTAAAACGTAAAACATTCAGAGATTAAATAAAAAATAATAAAATAAATATTTTCCGGACTTTGCCATAACACGATAATAAAATATAATAAAATATAAACAGATTCGATTTTGATTTCAAGAAAAAACGATTGCATTTGTTGAAGAAAAAAGTATTATATTGTTACATCAGGACAATGCACGGGTACACACGTGTGTAGTCACGATGGCAAAAATTGATAAATTGGGCTACGAACTGCTACTTCATCCAGCATATTCTCCAGATTTAGCCCCCTCCGACTATTTCCTGTTTCCAGACCTGAAGAAATGGCTGGGCGGTAAGAGATTTGTGTCGATTGAAGAGGTCATCACTAAAACAAACGCATATTTTCAAGGTCTTGAGAAAACCTATTATTTGGAAGGAATAAAAAAATTGGAAACATGCTGGACTAAATGTATTGAACTAACAAGAAAAGAGAAAACTAAAAAAAAGAAAAAAATTGAACTGTAAGAAAAACGCGCCTTATGATGCTTCCCTGCTGGAAGAAAACGGATTCAGACCTTATCCGTTTTAATCTGTCATCTATCCATAAGTATTCGTATGAATACTTTTTTAATACTCTGCGATCCGTTTGTATCCGTCGGCTATCCGTCTATCCGTTTGAATAATAATCTTATCCAGCAACACTATCCGTTTTAATCCTTCTGTATCTGCATTTATGTAGTACTATCCGTTTTAACACTAATACGTTTCAATCCTTCACTTTTTATTCGCAACTCAATCCTTTTCTATCTTCGAACATTCCTTGTTAACTATGACGGATAGAATACGTATTCGTACCGATCATTAATTATTCTCCTTCATCCGTCCTCCACAAAATATATTGCCTATCCGTTCCAATCCATAATTTTCTATCCGTTATTCTATCCCTCTCTATCCGCGATAAACTGACATTTCTTGTTAACTATGACGGATAAAATACGTATCCGTACTGATCATTTTATCAATTCTGATATTCTGTTTAATCTGCCCACCATAAAATATATTGCCTATCCGTTTCAATCCATAATTTTCTATCTGTCATTCTATCCCTTTCTATCCGCGACCTACTTTAATATTCCTTGTTAACTATGGCGGATAGAATACGTATCCGTACCAATAATTACTTATTCTCTTTAATCCGTCTTCCACAAAATATATTTCCTATCCGTTCCAATCCATAATTTTCTATCCGTTATTCTATTCCTTTCTATCCGCGACCTACTTTAATATTCCTTGCTAACTATGGCAGATAGAATACGTATCCGTACCAATAATTACTTATTCTCTTTAATCCGTCCTCCACAAAATATATTACCTATCCGTTTGCGGTATGCGTTGCGCGCGCACCACGTTACGTTAGGTTTCGTATATATGTGGATCCAGCAACACAAATAGGTAAGAGCACATGAAGTATCTGCTCTGAGACGAGAATTGCATAAATCAATTGCGCTGTTTCATATTGTGAAACAAAATGGTCTGGCTGTATATTAAGTTTACTAAACCATGTTCTGGTCACTTAGCAAATACAACTTTCATCGTTGATTCAACAGAAGTGCAAGTTGATCCAGCAAATTATAATCCAAATAAAGAATACCTTGCAAGATGCGTGGGAGAAAAAGTACATAATAAATGGTTGGTGCCTTGCTCTCATCGGTTTTGTAGAAAGTAAGTATATAACCATCTTATGTATATTAATGGATATAAAAATACTGAAGAAAAAAAATACTCGATCGATATTAAGAAAATCAAAAGTGAATGAATTTGTCCTTCATTCAACATTTTTTTAACCCTCCCCTCATAAAACACAGGCCACATAACACGACGCTTAGACTCTCCATTGACGTCATATTTATTATATTTTCAGGTAAAATTATTTTCTTCCATGTTTCAGTTTTTTCCTGTATGTCTTTTAAATTTTAAGTAGACATTATTAAATCGATAAATAAATTCTTTGTGACTCAAAAATATTTAAATTTAAATTTTTATTGTATGGTATAAGAATGATCTATTTAAATGGAACTGCTGAAAGTAAAAAGTGGATAAAAATACATCATTTTTAAAAGTGGGATAAAAAATTCTTCAGAGTAAAAATGGGTCAAAATGAAATGTCAGAGCAAAAACGGAACAGGGAAAATCAATCAGCGATCGTATTGGCGTTCCGTTTACGTTCTAAGAATTCATTTTGTCCCTTTTTTACTCTGAAAAATTTTTGTCTTACTTTTACAAACGGAATATTTTTATCCACTTTTGACTATCAGCCATTCAAACTAAAAATAAAATTTTGTTATGAAAAATATTTAATATTTTTGATACTGAAAACGTTTTTTCCATCATATTTTGAAATGCACCCAAAAAATTGAGACTTTTCTAAAATTTAAAATAATAAATTTTAATGAATTAATCAATAATACAGTTTTTAACTATTGATAAATTTTCACTCAATATGCTAGCTATGAAATTTTCTCAAATTATTTGCAAAATTTAGAATTATATAAGGGAAGTACATTTCCCCATATTTCTCTTCAAAAATATAAGATTCTGTAACCGACTTTTATATTCGACTTGAAATTATTCAAACTACAAAAGCAATATTGGATATATTTCAAAAATCTTTTTTAACTTTAAAATTATTAAGGGTATTGGAACAAAATTCTAACCTGAAAATTCGATTTACTTATTTTACTCAACAAATATTGTAACTAAATACTTTTTATCTCTTTAACCGTTTTCTGTTAAATCTGTTAAATTTTCTGTTAATTTTCTATTAAATTATTTTCTGCGAAATAATACTTAGTTCGAATACCTTTTGCAAAAGAAAAGAGGAATTTGAAACCTTACTTTCAAATTTCAACTTAAAAATTCTACTAAAGAATTGAAATTCCCTACAAAGCGAAAAAATATTCAATTATAATATTTTTAAGTAAAATTAGGAAACCGGGTTTTGAGGTTAGAAGTTGGATCCAACACCCTTAAAATATATTTCCGATCCTATGATCAGAAATTTTGATGGTGCCACTGTAGATTGATCAAGATTTCCGATCCCAATATTATTTCAAACAGAAATGAAACCAGATTTTGAAAAATAACCACCCTTAAATAAATTTTGTTTATTACATGCATTTAATCGACTGAAAATCATGAAACTTTAAAAACGTTATCTCTAAAATTTATAGGTACTTTATCTTATAACATTAGTTGCATTTTTTAGGCTCAAAAGTAAAAGCTACGCAAAGAATGCAGGCTGAACGTGTAAAATTTACACAGAGTAACCTTATTGAAACAGCTTCCGAAACTGAACCAGAAATGACAGATATCCAGAAAACTTCAAATTCAAAGGCTACAGCATTAATAGTAGTAAGTAACAGTAATTTGAAGTCTTAAATGTATCTTTGCACTATAAATTATCTGATTCTTCGTTTCGAATTTTAGAGTTCACAAAAAACCACAGTGTTACTACAACGACTGAAAAACATAAAGACCGGGCAATTAGCTGCCACAACGTCGCACAAGAGTTTAACGGACGCACAAATACATGTTTCTGCTGATGATAACTGTTCAAATAACAAGCCGACTTCTTCAATTCCTAAATCAGTTTCGAAAAAGACTTCTGAAACTTTACAAAATCGGAAAAGAAAAATAGAAAATTTGGAAGCATTTCAGGCTGCAAAAATTCCTTCCACTGTGACTGCAGACAAAGAAATTGGCTCGGGTAATGAATCGGAGATTAGTAGTGATGAAGGGTCACAATCAGAAAAAGAAAACGATGTTTACGTAAAAAAGAAAATTAGGAAATTAGAAAAGAATTGTGAAGCTAAAGATAAGTTAATTTGCGAACTGAATGAAATGAATTTAAATCTGCAAAGAAAACTTTTATTTTTCGAAAGTAAATACAGTGACGGAAAACATTCACAAACAAGCTCTCAAAACATTGGAAATGCAAACTTACTACCAATGGGTGCTGAAAAAGATGGAAAAGTAAGTTCATTTTCTTTAAGATTACTTCCCAAAAACAATTATTTTTACTTTTTAATTTATCATGATTTCATCATTTCAGATCCATTTAGGGCGTATAATGTATACTTGTTGGCTTTACATTTCTTTGGACAGGAATAGTATCGAACAGAACGAGAAAGAAGAACAATGTTGCTAGACCAGCATTAAATCCTCGCGTGATTCTCGCATTTGAAGGTTTGAATGACCAATTTTCATAAATTTTCTATTTAATTAAAGAACGCGTAATTTATTTACGAAATTTTACATTTTCAGGTATATTTCAAGTTTGGGCAAAAACTGCAAAACTTCCGTTGAATGAAATACAAATTCACTACTTCTCAAGTCAAGCAGCTAAGCACATTGGGCACTATATTACCGAGTTAAGGAGGCGTCATCTAAGAAGGGATATCGGTAATTTACATAAACTCCTCTCCCGACGATTCAACAATAATTATATTATTTATTTTTAGCTAGAAAACTACCTATGTTTTTTTTCCAATATTTTTGCATATCAACAGATAAAATAATTGACAGTGATGAAGGAAGTCTTAATGATCCAGAAACAAATGATCCAGTCACCGGAAGATGTTAAGAGCAACGAGAACTGATCAACTCTGTCGTTGATGAACTAGAAAATAGGGAAAACGAAAAGCAGGTCTTTATTGAAGAAAATGACGAGAACGTCTCGATTGAGAAACATAGCGAGAGAATACTCGAAGATAAAAACTGTGAAGGGAGTCTGCACGATGAGTCTTCGAATAATCAAATAGATTCTTTGGACGATGACTTAATTGAAAGTGTATAATTCAGCGCTATTGCAACATTTAGAACGTAGTATAACTACGTTTTACCAAAGTATCAAGAACAAAATTAATATTTTTCTTTTTTTATTTTTAATTTGAGATTTCAAATACTCTAATATTACCGTGCGATTTAGAACAAGATTTATGTTTCATCTTGAATTCTCACAGTTAATTTGAACTATTCAAAAAATAATTGATGTTTTTCAATATTCTTGAGTTTAAAAACTATTATTATAAATGAGTAAAAATAATAAATGTTTTGCATTCAATTGTTTGGGCAAATACTTATTATAACATATGTGATACGTGATAAATTTTAGTTGAAGGTGGATTAAGAAGGATACATATGGATAGAATTTTTTTGATTCAAACTGATATGCGAAGATAGAATACATATTATTAGTTCAATACAGATTCAAAAGGATAAACGCGGATAGAGTATTAGTAGTTGAAAACTGATTGAAACGGATAGATTATTTCTAGTTGATGGTGGATTAAAAAGGATACATAAGGATAGAATATTTTTCGTTGAAAACGGATTAAAACGGATAAATAGTATACCATCTCACGGATAGATAAGGATAAAAAAGTTCGGATTGACACGGATAGGGGCGGATTATATTCTACTTCACGTATTGTAAAGTATTCAAGCGGATAAAGATTTAAAAATCTTACAAATGATAGAACATGATTGAAAAGGATGCAAAGGTTCATTAAAACGGATAAAAAATTCCTATCCGTTTGAATCCGCTATTTCCTATCCGTTTGAATCCGTTTACTTTCAGTAGGGTTTACCTACAGGGTGGTGTAGAAAAGAGCTTTCAAATCTATTTTAATTACAGTTTCAAATATCACTGAACTAGAAGCGGTGGGGTAAAATAGGACTGGACATTGATTGAGAGAGAGCGAGAGAGAGGGGGGAGAGAGAGGGAGAGGGGAGGGGAGAGAGGAGGAGTGAGCGCGAGAGGGGGGTGGGAGAGGGGGGGCGTTCACTGCCGAGAGGTCATTAAAAAGGGTTTTTACCTGTCAAAATACACCTCACCTTTTCCAGGTATGGAGCGAAAAGTTAATCGCCCTTCTACGGGCCCTTTAACTATCCCAGAGAATCCATCAACTGCCTTATGTAACCCAGAACTGTTTCCTAGGACTTCCAGCTACCTAACACTGATCAGGAAGAAAAAAAAGTCTGCTTGGAACACCTGAAAAAAGCGAACGTTACATGCTTTTTCTGGTACCTATGAGTACTCAAAAATCGTTGAGACTAAATCTAAACAGATCCTGTTCACGAGAAAATCGCTTTTTTGTTCGCTTCAAAATACCAATACAGTCGCCTTTCTAACATTCAACATCAGCTTGGATCTAAATACTGAGACTTTCAACACTTCAAAAACCACGTCCCTTACGCATTGCAAGAAAATATTGCAGGGATGTATGTTCAAACTTGAATATAAAAGGGAGACAGCAATTACTGTTTTAGAAAATAGATACATGAAGTATGTACAGTACTGATCACTGGTGCGCGCGCTTCTAAAACAAATGAACGATTGCACAAAGTGAGAAAGAGGCGCGTGTTAAGGAGTATCTCAAAGTTACAAATTTTGAATGTGGCTAATATTGAAATATAGAGAAACGACTGTAATAGGTTTTTAGTAATAATCTCTTCAGGGATGTATTTAATCACAAACATTTTTTTCATATGACACAAAAAGTATGTATATGGGGCCAAACTATGATTTATATGCGAATAGAATTTTTTCCGTTGTGGTTCAGCCTTTTTTATTACCTCAGGATTCAATTACCTTCACTTTGAAGGTAATTGAATCTTCTACCAACACTGGTAATTATATTATGAATAAAATACATTCCTGAAAATGTATCTCGAAAAAGCCGATTTTTTTCACTGATTGACTTCTCTACCCAATGGGAAATTCACAACAGATGCAGTAATGTGCCAGTACTGGCTAGTACTGGAGCGTTACTAGCAGAAATTACTGACGTCTGTACTAGCATATCTCTGCCTGCCTCAATATGAAATTCACAATGGGCGCAGTACTGCGCCAGTACTAACTAGTACTGGCTAAATAATTCTAGACTGAGAGGTTGATTGGGTGCCAAACGTGCATAGTAAAAGCAATGTAAAAGATTATTAAATAATAAAATGTACAGCTACCATTAAATATGAAAATTATTTATTTTTCAAACTTAGCGCTAAATTTTACATCTCCGGCATTGCTTAATTTTTTACGAAGTCTCTCCCTTTTTCCTTTTTAGGTCAGGAAATTTACCAGTAATCACTTCTCAAAATGAAAAATATGTAAATGTATAAAAAAAAGTATTGAATTATTTTTTATAAAAAATATTAGTAGTACCAGGAAGATTATTTTACTTAGTAAATATTTATAAGTCTGCTTCCCTGAGAAATTGAGTTTTTTCACTCCATGTCTTTCCCTCTACCATATAACGCACTGTTCAGAAATTGTAGATTTTTCGTCATAATGCCAGAAATAATTACAATTAAATTCTCTGGTAATTTTACTGTGATTTGCAAGTTCAGCACCATAAAACTTTTCTAAAAAAATAAATTAGTATATTATTATATTATAGAAAAACTTATAATAGAATTGTACAGACTTACAATTAATTTTTACCAGTTTTTAACTAATGCCGCATCGATGTTTACACTTTGATCAAACTCCAGAAAGCTTTTCAAATTAATTTTGGGCAGTTGAGCAGGTCTGAATTTCTGCTCCACACTAAATCGTTTCCAGAGGTAAGAATCTGAGTTGTGCCGGAATCAAGGTGGTGTGAGCGATGAGGTGATAATGCGGCTGATGAGGGTGTTTCCTTTTTTTCAATTGTTATAGAGTGTGACGTTCTTTTTTTATTTAATTTCTACTGTACCAAAGACGTTCGTAGCTGTTTTATAGTAAGATGTATATGTGATCGAACTACGCAATTTGAAGGGCTGAGACGTCATCTACTCTCCTATGTTCGGATGTGGATCAATTCGGGATCGATTCGGCCACCTTTGGCCTGACCACATAGCCTGGGCTATTGTTGACATTGCTGCGATCTCAACGTCTTTTGGGTATCGTATGGGATTATTGACGTCTCATGCGCCTCATTGTATATTGATTCAAATTTGTCGGGTGAGTAATTTTTATTTGTCGCAATAATTTTGTGTATTGATTGTTTTCGACGTCGCTCTGTTTGCTATTCATTATCTATGGCCTTTGTACGTTTATGAGTGATTTTAAAGGAAAAATATGTATTTTATTGAAGTGATCACTTACTCCACATATTCATTAATTTCTTTGTGCTTTTGAATTTATGCCTGTGAATTTGAATAAGCGTGAATCATTACGTTTATATTCGCGTCCCCTTTGTGTAATTGTTTGAGTTGACATGCTGAGTGGCCGGTTAGGACAACAATTTTGTATTTATGTCTTTACTTGATGACGAATAGATAACAATTTTTAAATGTTCACCTTTGCTCAATATCAACCACGATGGCTTAGAACGATGTTTAGCTTCACATAATAACTATCCAGTCTAATTTCTCTCTTTCGCAAGAATACTATCTTATTTATTGATAAACTTAAAATCAGTCTGTTTATTAATTTAATAATCTACAAAACCTAGAGAATATTTGATTACAGTTTAATCGTATTCAGGAAATATATTTCAAAAATGGATTTCAACTTAACAATGCAAGCTTCCCAACGTTTCGAGGAAGCTTTGATCCTGTTTAATAACTTTTCATTGTTAATCTTGTAATGAGGTATTACACATGTGTGCATCAGCCACGCACTCTTTTCTTCAGGCTCTCATCTTCGAGCCTAGCGAGCCTCTACTCCCACCATACCCCTACCGCCAGCGTACCGTCAGCCATCATGAACCGCTCTACAAAACAGACAGATCGAGGCATGATCCAACCCACTCATGATCTAGCCATCAGAGGTCCCAATTTCGTTCAATTCGCGCATCTACCAACCCGGCCATGTTTGCTATAGCCGCGTAGTTTGTATTTGGAAGTGGATGCATTCAAAGTTGCCACTAGTCCGCTATTGCAGCCGTGTTCTACACGTGATATTACATTATATACTTGAAAATAAACGTTCAGTGTTTTAAGTGCATACTTTTAATTGTATTTTTTCGCAACTTGTGGAGAAAATAAAGCAGTGAGTATACGAGTATATTAACGTAATAACTGGATTTGTCACTTATCCAGAGGTTATTTGAAATACCCAAGTGAGAAATTATTGAAAGCAGCTCAAATTATGATTGCAGAATTTGAAGCTTACCATGGGGTCACTTTTTCTCAGAGCCTTCAATTTTTAAAACTGTAGCTTCGAAAACAAGCGAGAAGTTAGTTAAGCAAATTAATATAAAGGTTTTGCTCTGTTCAGTACGTACCAGAACTTACATACGGTTACGCATATATATACTATTTTTATTCTTAAAATATTATTTTGGAAATTATTTATGTTATGAATGGTATAAA
>JAUEJJ010027006.1:0-10561 GCA_032164275.1 Synergus coniferae
GAGTCAATAACGGTCCGTTTCATTGTTCTCTACTGTTTCCCAAAGTTTCAGGGCAAAATATTCATTTTTGTAGCCATGCAGTTGGGTTATTTGAAACTTCAAATTTTTCAAAGTTTCATATGCCCTTGTGATTCAATTATGCGTCAAATGAATCTAAACTTATCTAAACAAAATCGAACGCGCGCGCATTTTATAATTTATGATACATATTTTATTTCTTCTTTCCTAACAGATGTAATTAATATTTATTTTTAGATTCAGTTTCACATGAATAACAATTACATGATATAAATTTTAAAAACTTAACCAATTCCCCGGAAAAAATATATAAAGTTTATGTTTTTTGCAAAACTTTTATGTGCCCAATTGGTGAGGTAGTCTAAATAAACAACTGTTGTTTATTTATATGTGACAACCAATTTAATGGGACAAAAAATTGTCCAATGTATGTTATATGTATATATTTTTTCCGCAAAATCATTATTTCTTTTTGTAAATTTCAAATTTTTAATACAATTTTAGTAAAGAAATTACTAATTATTCGAGCGACAAAATAAACACGACAAAAATTGACACAGATTATATCATATATTTTAATATATTATGACTTTTTATAGCACGACAATATTAGATTGTAAAACGATGCTTTTTTGATGACTTTTTAAAAAGGAAATGAGACCAAGAAAGATTAAATCAGATTATATTATACTATATTTTAATATTATGTAATTTTTTGATAGCAAGAAAGTGTGAAATTTGTATGGGGCTCAATTTAAAAAGACCAATCCTCAAATATACTTTTGAACGCAAAGTAGGTACTTGCAACTGACTATCATTCAGTTCATGAGGTACCCATTTTCCCATTTTTTGGATCTCTCCCATGGCATGTAAACGCATGGAAATGGCCGGTTGAGTAACACCTAACTGTTCGGCAAGCATTTTTTGTGTTTATGTATCGTCCTCAACCAAAGGAGCCTGTAATTCATGGTCCTCAAATTTTTTGGGCCGATTTTCACGCTTCTTGTCACTCAAGTCAAAATGACCGTCTTTGAACCGACAAAACCAGTCTCTACAAATTGTTTCCGATAAAGCACTGTCACCATAGGCCTCTACAAGCATTCGATGTGATTCCGCAGTAGCTTTCCTCAAATTGAAGCAAAAAAGTAGAGCTTCCGCAAACGCACCTTTTCTGGTACAAAACTACGCTTGATAACTCAAGGAAAAATTTATGTTGTTGTATAAAAAAACTGACTATGTGCACTGATTTGTGTAGACGGGTATCGAGCTCACACAAAGAAATGCATGACGTTTGTATTGTAGCTAAATATGTTCACTAACGCCATCTCTGAGCAAACAGCGGATTTAAGCTTATACATCGGTAAGTAATTTGAAATATTATATGATTGCACACATGTAAAAGAACAAATGAACGTTGACACATTGGCACGGGTTATTGGGACAAAGGAAATAGGTATTGCGAATTGGATGTGAATGGAAATAAAGATGAATTCAGGAAGATGTCAATGTAAGAATTGGAGAAGACTTGAAAAAGGAAGATGTCAATTTGGGAAATTGAAAAAGGAAATAAAATATATTTTTGGAAAGAATTCCCAGGAGAAATCAAGGAATAATAAGAAGACTACCAGAAGAAGAAAAAAGAGACGAAGAAGAAAGTAGAGACAAAGATAAAGACAGATGTTGACAGATAGGGAAATAAAGAAAATGTTTAATTAACCCGGACAGCATTATTATTTGTTCGTAGATATGTATATATGTCAAGTTTCTGAAAGAACAGAAAGAAAGAATTGCAAAAGAAATTAAATGATAATAGAAAACAAAATTTTGTAAAGATAAAAGTTTTGCAAAAGTAAAAAATATAATAAAAGACATGCAAAAGAGTAAGATATATGCAAGAAAGAAATAATAAAAGAGAAGCATACAAATTAAATTAAAATATTAAAGTTAAGAGTGGTTACTCGATAAGATGTTTGCTTAAGTTTTTGCAAAGCTTAAAATAGGATAGGTTAAGTTTTGTTTGTTTCCGGTGCGGATCAAGCAGTGGAAGTACCAATGGATTATTTATTTTTACTATTATTTTGATTTTGTAGAATTATATCGAGTTTTTATTTTGATTGAGTGCAAGAGGCACTAATGTAATTGTTGGATATTTGATTTATATCGAGTCTTCTTTTTGTTTTGAGGTGCTAAGTGCACAGATGTAATTTGAGTTGAAATATGTAGATATTTTGGTTTTTGATTAGTTTATATAGAGTCTTTAAATGTAATGTGCTAAGTGCACGTAGGCAATTTATAAAATTGGTATAATTTGATTTATAATGTATAGTTGTTTTTGGTTTGTAGTTGATATTGTATGGTGAGGTGAGGCGATTGGTTGGTTAGAAGAAGATGAGGATAAAGAAGATGTAAATGAAGAAAAGGAAGATGAAGATAAAGAATATCTAAACGAAGAAGAGGAAGACGAAGATAAATATGATAAACGAAGAAGTCAAGAAAGGAAAATAGTCGACAAAGATGAAAATTTATTCAGGAGGGAAGAAGAAGGAAGAGATAAGTGGCAAAGGTGCCACTAAGAAGAAACTCTTGAAGATAAGAAACCACAACCACTCTTTAAGATAAGATTGAAACCACAAAACGTTTCAAAAGTTAAGAAAACTGGATTAAGAAGATTGAAAAGGAAGCGAATAGATCGACCCAAAATTTGAAGTGATTTCAGAACAGAACAATCGGAATAGGACTTTATTGACGAAGGGAATCCTGTTGGTGTAAACCCCAACCACAATGGAGGAGGGGCTTTTGTAACAAAGGTACAGAGAGCCCCCCGTAGATTCGGCCCTGCGGACCGAATCAGAGGAATGGGGAGTTAGAAGAGGCCTTGTTGGCTTTCGGGATGCTTCCTCCTCGTCCCGGCTCTCTCTCTCTAGAGTTATCCACGACTTCAGAGCTGTTACTGTCTCGGTCTAGGGAGTTCAGGGTTGGTTACAAGTCCAGGAGAATTTGCCGATCTTCTGTTGCGCGCGCTCTTTTAAGGGCGAAAGGCTGCGTGGGAGACCGCGGGGGAGGGCAGAGCCAGATGGAGTGAGGTGCGCGATATGAGTTTTCTCGGTTTCCGCGCTTTTCCGTGATCCTACTCTGCTACAACCGCAGTGTAAGTGAAAACTGTCTTCGCTGCGACGTAGTCAGACGTAAGTCTGGTTATTTCGAGGCAAGATTACTGTTTTCACTTCGAATTAGCGTTTGCTTATTTCTATACGTGTTATTACTCTATTGTTAAATAAAAATAAATCTATAATTAAATTAATTTTCCGAGCTAGCAATGTCGTTTGATCTATGGGCGTATATCAAAATAAATCAAATTTTCAATGACGAAGTCAAAACATGTGCAATAAGGAATTACACACGTGTACGTCATCGTCAGTCACGCACACTTTCCTCAGGCTCTCATCTTCGAGCCTAGCGAGTCTCTACTCCCACCATACCCCTAAGGCTAGCGTACCATCAGCCATCATGAAAATGGTTCTACAAAACTGACGAATCGAGGCTCAGACGTCAGTTGAGCCGGACGCGGCTAGCCGAGTGGTCAG
This sequence comes from Synergus coniferae, assembly GCA_032164275.1. Classification (NCBI taxonomy): domain Eukaryota; kingdom Metazoa; phylum Arthropoda; class Insecta; order Hymenoptera; family Cynipidae; genus Synergus; species Synergus coniferae. Next base: position 3,603 of record JAUEJJ010027006.1, read on the forward strand.
GCAGCTCTCGTCCAATGAAAACTCTCTTGGATTTTCGCTATGCTTAGGCGCACTTATCAAAGCCAAAGTCGTCAGGAATCCCAAGGTTTAGACGCACTTATACTTGCTATTCCTACAAGTTCTCTTCTCTAATGAGGATTATCAATGCTCAGGCGCACCTGTCATTGCCATTTCAAAAGTCGTAGAAATAGCAGTGTTTAGTTGCACTTATTACTGACATTTTGCGCAAGTTTAACTTTCAGTCTTATTTCTATTTTCAGTTACTCTTCAAATCATTTCTATTCTTTTACCGTTTCTTACGAAATTCTTTTTGCATACCGGAGGGTGACAAATTCGCATTATTTAGACGCACTTATCAATGGCAATTTGTTAATTAAATCCTAGTATTTAGGCGCATTTATCACTAGTATTTATTCTCAGATAAATACGAGTACCGACTTAACGAACAAGACTTACTGACTCCCACATTAACTCCTCTTTCTGCATCTACCGTACCGACCGTAGAGGAGGGACATGAGGGCAAAGTTACACAACGTTCGTTAAAGATCACTTAACTCATTTATCGATCCGAACTGAAGTATAAAAATATGTTAAATAAAATGTCGTCTTGTATATCATTTCAGAAGACTGATTAAAAGATAAAAGTTCCGTTCCATGTTTTCCTTACGCCTCCGCTTTCAAACACTTCACCTATGGTAAAGATTCATATAAAATATCAAATACCTTTTCTATTTTCAAGTCGCACACTTCACATACACAAATATTTCTATAAGTCTCATACTAAGAAAACACGAACACTTAAAAATGTAATTTAAAGCACAGACACATACATTTACACATCCACACTACACGCACATTTAGATTTATACTTAGTGATGTAAAAGTGGTAGAGAAATAAATCATTTTTGTATATTTTGTTACCTAAAGATCTGTTCTCATTTCGTCTTAAAATATACCTAAACACTGGGCAAACTGAAGCATCTGGAGATGAAATAACGGAGCGTAAAACAGATCATCACAGATGGACAAAAACAAGAAAGTGTATTTAGGTCATATTGGGTACTCATGTACCCAATATTTATTTTAGGAACAAAAAAATGCTGTCTATAATTTAAAAGGTTTATACTGAAAATAAGTTGCACTTTGGACACAAAAAACTGTTTTTATCATCCTTCGATAACCCAACGTATTCTTCACGGACGTAGATCGTATAAACAATGCACAAACGCATGTCCTTCACCAAATCTTCTTCACAGATATTGCAGTATCAAGATTTTTTTTGGTAGTAGGTTGTTCTCTCTTATTGAATGATTTTTTGGGTTCAGGTTTATATTTAAAAAATTTTTTTTTCCAATATGGCGTAGTGTAGGCCTTATTGGGTACTCTTATATTGCAATAAATTTTTTTTTGAAAACTAACCTATAAAAAATTAATAGGTAAATCTGATTTTATGAGTTGAAAAGAAGGATAAACACATTATCTACAGATACAAGATACGTTTCTTCCACTTATTCTAAATAATTATTATAAGCTTCAACTTACGCGCACCAAACAATAAGAAGCAAGGGCAACACAGCACTGTTGCACAAACACCTCCCTCAATTGTTAACAAAGCACCTGGGGATGATGTTTATTTACATTAGACGCTTTAGTTTAATAACATTGACATGTAGGGGTCGCCAAAAATTTCATTTTTTTCGTAGTTACAGAGATCACCTGATTAGGCCATATTGGGTAGTGTTCCCTTACGTCCTTCACTAATGACTATTTTCACAAATACCTGAAAATATTTCTACAATAAGTCATAAGTATTTGGAAGTAACTCTCATTTTAATTAAATTTTTCGGGCTAACCAATACGTTCGTAAATTACACAAAAAAATTTGTTGTTTATTTTACTCACTTTTTCAATATATAATAAAAAAACAATATGTAAACGAGACTCTTCAAAAAGTAAGTACGTGTGCGCTGTTGATGAGATCTCGAAGACGAACCATCTGAAACAAAAATTTCAATTTCTTTTAGAATCAGTATGACACTGGCTCTTGCGCGAACTACGATTTTTAATAACAAGGTGTCCCAAAAAAGTTGCTTAAACTAAATGCATATTTTCCCCCTCTACAATTTAAGTAGTGACTGTACTACAGAAGGTAACACTAACATACTTGAGACCCTGCATTTTTATTCTAACCTATGTAACGTCCAGAAATAGGAGACGCCCCTTATCTTTATTTATTTTATTTGATTGCGGTCCTCAATTTTTATCCAGTGATCTTATGTTTCTAAAACCTAAGACAACCGAAGTCAGGGGTGAGGAAACTGATCAACTTTAATTGATACAATGGTGATTTATTAGTGGTTGATAAGTTGACATAAAGCAGAACATTTCCTCGATATGTCTATCTCAAATCCTTGCAGCTTGGAAAGAGAAAAGGATAGGTAAAATGTTTATTCCTATTTATTCAATTTTTAGGTCAGGGATCTTATTTACGCGCTTACCTAAATTTCTTTAAATTGAATGTGAAGATTAGAGAATGTAGATTGAAAGTTGAGCTGACTTCCTCAAAATTGTCTTAGTTGGTTCAGGGCAAAAGCGTGGCAGGCTTGGGTTGCAGAGAGGATCCCCATCAACCTGACCCTTCTCCTTAGTTCCAAATTTCTATCTGAATTGAGCAGGATCCTTAGGGTCCAAATGAGGGTTGCTATGACGTGGAGTCTTGTGATGAGTGTTTTTAATAGTGCAACAACGTTATCTTCCATGGATAATTATTAGACTTGAGAGTTCAATCAACGGCACATTTCATTCACAGAATTGGAGTGGATTTTTCACTTATAGGCAGAATTCTTCACATGAATGACCTCAGGATTTATCACACAGGAATGATCACAAGATTAGTCACACAGGAATGACTACAGGAATTATTACAGAATTTGTCTCACAGGAATGATTCACTTGATTACACTGGTTGACTGACTGTCTCGTTGACTAACTGATAAACAGGATAGTTGACGGGCCTACGAGAAATTGGTCCGGCGTCGCAGTTAACTTCACTGACTGAACTAAGACCTCACTGGTCTATCTGACTCTTCCAGAGTACTTGCGGATTATTCAAAGACTGAACTGGATTGACTTCTCCTTGAGTCTTCGCTCGTATATTCTGGATTGGACTTCAGTCCTCACAGGTTGGTTTTGGACTGGCTTTTGTTGATGAGAGCTCCCAATTTCTATTATTCCAGACAAAGGGGTGCTTGTGTTTCCAAGGTGATGCTAATAAACACAGCGAATTTTGTCAACATGGCGGCCAATTTTTGCTAATATGACATCTAATCAATGCGATAGTCAAGGATTCGGGTTTACTCTTCTTAGAGATACAATATCTATATATAGTATGTTTAGGGGGGATATCCGTGCCTTGAGTTCTCTATAGCTTTCGCTAGCCTGGCGACAGATGACTAATTTCCTTTCCTTTTAGTAAGAGTTCGAGGTCATTTATACGGATCGGATCAATTTTTCAGGAACTACAGACAGATATATAAGCTTCGAGATAAAATAGTGTTAATATTATATATAAAATAAGTGACAGGACATCACACCCACTTAGAAGCAATTAGGACGGAAGAAACAGTTTATCTTGTCGAATGTTTCTTTTCTAGAGGAAAAGTGCATAGTGATGCTCATAGGGGATTTGTAAGTATGGAACATATCAAGTTGCCAGCGAAAACAATCTTAAAAGGTGAGAAATACATTATGTCCTAAAAAGAGTTGCTAAAACTAATCGACTGTCATCGCTTGCATTTGCAGTCTTTCAAAGAAACATTAATAGCGTTTGAAAGAATAAAGATTGAGGTTTTATTTGAGTATATTTAAAGTATAAACATGCGATTTTGTATGGAGATATTTCATTAATTACAAAACGTGAAAAATTTACAAAGGTCAATGGTAAATATTTTTAAAATGAGCACCATTAGAGCCCTTAAGGAAAAAATCACAAAGGTGAATATGGCGGTCATTCTAGTTCTCCTCGTGCAAATTTACTATCTGTTCATTAAATGTTTGTCCCTGAACAAAAGTTGGATTAATTCAGTAAAAAAAAGTCGCTAATAAAAAAGATTTACGTCACTGGAAAGATATTTTAATTGTGAAAATTTTTCCCACTCATGTTTTTTTACACAAAAATTTGTTGAAGAGCTGTGAACAAATAAAGGTCGAAAAACAGGGTTATCGGCATGGATTTCACATCAGTGAACTTTCACTTGCTGTATCTTTTTAAACAATAAGTTAAAATGTGTGAAAAAATCCAGGTGACATCTTTAACATGTTATTTAAAGGTAGGTATTATGAAAATATTAAAAGTTGATTCATTTTCACGTATACTGTTAATTATAGAGGAAGGTACTACCTCAGGTCCTAATAGTGTTAGAAAGGTCTACTATAGCTTAGAATATATAAAAAATTCAAATAACTGTTATTTATATAAATTAAAGTGATAAAGTAATTACATAATTCGTTATTAACGATTATTTTCTCACACATTTTTTGTCTTTTGAGAGAAGAAAGGTGTCCTAAGTATCAATGTCAATTCCGGGGTGTTGCTCAAATACTAATACAATTTTTCTTAGACACTTGGAACCCTTCGAGAAGATCGGTTTCACTTGTGGGTTGGAAACCTCTAAAAAAAAGTCTAGAAACAAATAATCGTTAATAACGAATTATGTAATTATTTTAGCACTTTATTCTGCATGTATAATAATTATTTGGATTTTTTGACATATTTCAAGCTTTAATAGACCTTTTTATCACTATTAAGACCTGAGATAGTATCTTCATCTATAATTATAATAACCGTATACGTGAAAATTAATAAAATTTTTATATTTTCATAATGTCTACCTTTAAATATCATGTTGAAGATTCCACCTGATGTTTTTCACACATTTTAGCTTATTTTTTAAAAATATATAGCAAGTGAAAGTTCACTGATGTGAAATTCATGCCGATAACCCTGTTTCTTGACCTTTATTTGTTCATAACTTTTTAACACATTTTTGTGTAAAAAACCATGAATGGCAAAATGTTCACAATTAAAATATCTTTTCAATGACGTGAATCTTTTTTATTAACGATTTTTCTTGGCTGAGTTATTCCAACTTTTGTTCAGGGACAAACATTTAATGAACAGATAGTAGGGTACCCTAGAACGATGACTCGAGTATCGTAAACTTTATGTAGAGTCTCGAAGACCTAGTTGCGGTGTGGTGCCGCTCCGTCATGCATAAAATAAAAATATTCTTCACCAAGCCTCTTTTCTTTGCATAACCCTGCTGGAAGTAAAGAGATAGAATAAGATAGAAATTTGGAGATAGAAGGAAATAGAACTATTCTATCTCTTCCAAGTATCCATTTTACATACCCAAAACGCTATCTCTTTCTATCCACCATTGTATGTCCGTATCTGGTGATATCTATCTCTTTCTATTATATCTCTTAGTGTTCGAGCTAGTACCAGAACTAGAATTGCTGGATTGTGGATTGACTGGTAGAAGTAAGAGAAAGGTTCACTTTTTGTAGGAAAAGTGAAACACGACACATTTGTAGAGAATCACTCTTTATTACACATCAGAACACTACAATATTTCACATAACGCGAAATCATAAATCCGAAAAGGAACTACCGGTTCCTTGATTAGAATTACCGAAAAACCACGTACAGTAGACAAGGGCCGCGCGACACAGACAGGGTACCGAGCCGTGGTAGAGCGAGACCGAACTCCCCTCTCTCCCCGCTCCTAGCTACTCGATCCACCAGGTGAGGAGAGAAGAAAGCCAGAGACGCACACAACTCGGCAGCCCTCACGACCGCGGTAGAGATTGGAATGCCCGAATCCTGAACAAGCAGAGACTGTCTGCGACAGTTTAATTACTTTTCACCGTCAATCAGGAAACGTTAAACTATGGGCAATATCTTAAATTATCATCACACTTATTCTAATCACATTCGCACTCTTTACTTTTGTTTCATATCCGATCCTGAGCCTAAGAGGCTCAGATTATATAGATAATCATACATTCGTTGATGACATCGTCGAGAAGGTATGAAGAGGATCTTGGTCAAAGTGCATGGATGTGATTCCCGTGCACACAAACGACCAGGAGGATGACATCGTACCTGGAAAATGACCTGTCGAAAAGGACTGATTAAGATGCAGTACGCCTGCCACAATCTACGGGACCGATCGCCCAACCTTATCGTCGGTTTATCAAGGAATCATTCATTCAATTACCATTTAAGTAACGTTAAGTAGTATTACGTTATTGGCGCTGCTCTTTTCCGGATGACTGGCCATGAGGCCGGAAGTGTACGCTCCTTGCGTCAGTCTCTGCTCAACGTTCAACTAGTAAAGTCCCTCCTTCTAATTCACTCTCTGCTTTGCAACTTCGAGTCTTTATTTAGTAACTTAAATTCAATAGTCTTTCTTTAAATCATCGAATCAGTTTCTAATTTAATTCATCGTATATTCGGTAGTTTGTACAACGTGTAGGAGGCCAAGGCAATTCTTCCGTAAGCAACTCTCTAGATCAATTGTTGGAACAATGTTCGTTTAACTGATAACAATCTTTAGAGCGTGTGTTCGACATTTAACAATCTTAATCGTCACTAATCGACAGTTAGTTCCTTCTTTCATAATGCAAATTATTTGAATTATATTTAATAACCATTTCGTCTTTCAAATATGTTCAAGTCATATTATTGTTCAAGTCATATTTATTGTTTCGACTGTGATACTATTTTCCGAATTAGATCATTTTTAAATTAAATAAACCATCAATGCATCCTTTTAAATCACGGTGTTGCTGTTCCTTATCCACCCATCTCCGCGGTTGCTTATGCATTTCTGGGTTAGCAAGGTTGCCTTAATAATTTCAATAAATTTACTTAAGTAACTGTTAAATTCAGTTTT
>JAUEJJ010027017.1:0-10560 GCA_032164275.1 Synergus coniferae
TTGTAGAATTTATATTAATTTTTCAAAGCAAATTTTTCAAGGATCATTAATAGACACTATATTACTTTTTAATATAATTACCCCATTTCCCTAAATCGTAAAAGATTATACTAAATTGTAATATCGGTTTTAACGTAATGTGTTACAAAATTTAATTGCGTGTAGGTTTTTAGTTTGTCCTAAAATAAAGGTCAAGTTCGTTAGCCAGCCAAATTCTATTACAAATGCTATGTATGGATTCTCATAGTACTCAAAAAGTACAACAATTTATCCTTATGACATTTTTCGATAAAAAAATAATTGCCAGATTTATGACATTTCGAAAATTCAAAAAAACAAAGAAGAACTACAATTTTAAGCCGAACAACGCACGATATGAATAAAGTCCAGAGATGAAAAATGTTTCTTTTTAAATGCTCTACACGAATGGTATAAAAAATTTTTGAATTTTTTCAAAAAAAGAAAATTCAAATTTCGAGCCAAATAACGCGAGATACAGAAAAAATGATAACGAGTATAATTAATGGTCTTTAAAATATTTACAAATCTTACGTTGATAATTTTTTGATAAAGTAAGTATTTTTCGTTTTAATCGTGAAAACTGTTATTAAAAAATAAAAAATAAAATTTCCCCGTCAAAAAACGTGAGATATGTAAAAATATTACAAAATTAATATAAATAATCGGAGCTTGACGATAAAATATTCCACAGCCCGAACTGCTACGAACAAATCGCGCGAGGTTTATGTCAAATATCGAGCGCGAAGCGCGAGTGTCCTGATGAGAATGTGTTCTTTAAGGTCGATAGAACTTTGAGTAAAAGAGTTCTCTTCATTTAAAACAAAAATAATTAAAACAACAGCGTCCCGAAGGGCGCAAGCCTCGCGAAGCGTGCAAGCGTCCCGATAGGCGCAAGCGCGCGAACCGAACAACACTGAGCGCAAAGCGCGACGTGGTATGAGAATGTGCTTGCGAAGCGGGCAGATTTTTTTCTATATGATAATATTACAAATTTTAAAGGCTGTTTTATGCAACATCTCGCTAGAAATAAATCATTCATTCAATATCGATTCATTAAACTGATCTTTGCAACACTCTCTGTATCTAATATGTACTGATGTACAAGGACGTATCCAATATAATGTAAGAGTTTTAACAGTTATACGTGCACAATTTCACATTTGGATGAAAAATAGATGTCGCAATCTATGCTGTGAATTAAAAGTTTTATCCATATCCACTATATATTTTATCGAAAAAAAGGAATCTGTCAAATATAATTTAGCAAACTTTGGGAATTATTATTTCCTTTACGTATTTTTTTGTATTATATAAGAAAATTTTCCCACATTATATTTAATAAATTACATTTTTTCGATAAAATAGTAGATGTGGAGTGGGTAAATTTCTAGCTCGTACTGAGACCACTGTTATTACCGCCAATTTTGTTGAAGCTACTTATTATATTATACTTACGTATTTTGATTCGCTGATTACAAAAATGACTATGAAAATTAGCGCAAATGACATCTTCAAGATCAAAACCCCCAAAAAACGTTCTTTTTTTCCAGGTTTTAAAAAAAAGTTTTTTTGAACATATTTCAAGGGAAATATGTCTAATATGATGTCCTGAAAAATTTTCGGGATGTGTGTGTGTCACGTTTTTGACGATCCTGCAATATCTTGAGAACGCGTACAGATAAATTGATGAAATTTTGCATGGTTTTTCCACTATATACCAAGTTGAATTTCTTAAAAGGGTTTAACAAAATATTTAATTTTACAAGTTCTATGCACTTTTATAATTTTCGTAAAATTGATTTTTCGACTATAACTTCTCAAATAATCAAAATTCAAAGCAAATGTAAGGAGAAGAAAGATTCCTTGCGTCGAGACAAATCGATTGACCTATAATATTAATGCGTTTAATAGAAAACTAAGGAAGTTAATATTTTTATTTATAATTTTGAAAAATTTATTTTTCAACTGTAGCTTTCCTAATTATCACATTTTAAAGTTGATGAAAAAAAATGTATTGTGTTGAAACGATTCAGATGATCCAATATTAGTATATGTATTTCATTTATTACTTCCTCTATGAGGAAGCAAATTATATTTGTTTTCAGGGAGCAAAGTTTATCATCAATTTAGCTTCATGTTTCTCTTTATCTCGATAAACATTAGTTGAGTCGCCAGATCCTTTAAAATTTTTTTAAACATTCATTTTTTAAATTTTATTTCAAGTAATTCCTTTGCCTGCATAATATCCAAAAATATTTTTAAATTTGTGTAAAAAAATATTTGTTTTAGTTAATTTGTAAGGTAAAATTTTATTAAAATTTAAGCAGCATTTTTAAAATTACACTTTAAATAGAAATAGTAGAAAACTAGATTGTTGAGGAAAAGCAAACACTTATCGCTCTTTTCAAAGCTTGGCGTCACAAAATAATAAATTGAGCTGGAAATATCTCAGTAGAAATTCGAGGAAACAAATTCCTAAATTCGGAAGTAGAGAGACTGAATGAAAATTCAGTTTTAGATTAGGAGAAGTAAAATAAATAACTTTTAATATCAAATGTGAACGTTTGGTAACAATTACCTAAATGTTATAGAACAGTTATAGAACTGTTATATACAATCGTTAGAAAACATTAACGTAACTGTAATATAACAGTTATATAACATCTACGAAACTGTTATAATGCAGTTATAAGACAGTTAAGGAAGAATTATTATGGAATGTTATACAACAGTTATGAAGAGGTTACATAAGTGTTAAAGAAATTATATAAAACGGTTATATAACAGTTCCATAACAGCTACTAAACTGTTATACGACAGTTTTAAACAGTTATATACCAGTCATACAAAAGTTGTAAAAAAGCTATGTAGCAATTACGAAACGTATCTGTCAACCATCTGGCTGACAATTATATGCATAACAGTTATAGAACAGTTATGTAGTTTTCATAGAAATGTAATCATTATACATCAATTATAAAACATTTATGGAACTGCTATTAAAACGGTACATAATTGTTACATAACTGTTACACAAATGTTACAAAACTGCTACAAAGCTGTTATAAAACAGTTAAGTAACTTTTATAGGCCTGTTATGTAACTATTATAAAATAGTTATAAAAGAATTATGTTAGAGTTATACAACAGTTACACAACAGTTATAAAAAATGTATGTACCTGTTATTTAAAAACTACGAAAATTTTCTACGACAGTTACAAATCAGTTAGATATCATTCATACAACAGTGGTAAAAAAGTTATGTAACAGTTATGGAATATTTGTGTAACAACAGGTAAAAATTATATTACATTTATAGAACAATATTATAGAGAAGCTACATAACTGTTATTGAACACTTATTGATTAACACTAATTTTTTTTAAATCGATACTTTATTAAGGTACCATACATTCTTTACTGATTAATTGCTTTCACAAAAACACAAATTTTAGTATAAATTATATTTTCAAAGATATAAATTTTGTTACTCCTGAAAAAGTCAAGAAGTCAATAACTGAAGTCCCGAGCCTAACATTGACGTGTAAACTATCTTTTCTTTCAATTCAACATTTATCATAAATCGGTGAGGCATTGAAGAATGAGTCACACAGTACGTGTTTTCCACACCATTCGCTTCTTAGTGGATATTATAATTCCCTAAAATTTTAAATTCATTTACGTTATTCTCAATTAAGGAAGAAAAATAATTTTCTTTTTCAAGTAGGAAAACTAATTTAGATAAGAAGCGTGAACTATGTTTTTTTTGTAACAAGGTGGGTAATAGAGGTGCCACCAACGAGGTATTTCAATTAACAACAGGTGGGATCAGGACCGTCCATACAGATTTTTGTATTCATTTTAATTTCTCAATATATTTTTTTGTTTTCAGTAAATTTTGAAATGGGGTCAATATTTACATTTCATAAACTAAAAGTTTATGAAAGCTGTCCAAATTCTTTATAAATTTATTAACTTAAAACTTACATTAAATAATTAAAAACGTTAAATAAAAAAAAACACTTTTTTTTAGTAAAAATGAGTTAATTTGTTAATTAAATTTATTCTAAAATTGTAATCCTATTCTAAAAAGATCAGTCAGTTATATATACACTTGACGGGGAATTTCAGTCTCTAAATTAGCAATAGTTTTTCAGAATACGTATAAAATTGTTATTTAGACAAAAGTTGTATGAATATTAAAACGAGATTTCGCTTTCTTACAAACAATTAGAAATTTACAGTTTTAGAATAGTATTTAAAATAAACAATTAATGAACTTTTTATGAATAATTACTCAACTAATTTAATAATTAATTAACCAGTTATTTTAAATGATACTGAACAACAATAAATACGGTAATTTTTTTAGAAATCGAAACCACAATTAAACATCCATACTACTCTAAACGTATAGTTAATTTTGAAAAAAAAATCTAATAACTGTTTTATTTATTAAAACATAAAACAGAAGTAGCGAAAGTAGTATTTTATTTAGTTTATAAAATTTCCGAAAACTGTTTCTATAAATATGTGTATATTATTTTAGGCAAATTTGTTAAGTTTTTAAAATTCATGTCATGTAACTTTCATGTAAATCTTTTTAATTACTTTAAACTCTTTTCTGGTCTCTTAGAATCCTTTAAAACTCCTTGAAATTGCTTAAAATCTTTTGTTATTTTTAAATGTCTCCTTAAAATGTCTTTAAATTCTCTAATACAATTAAAATCACCCAAAATCATTTAAAATCTCTATAAAATTCCATAATATCTTGGGCAATATTTAAACACTCTTGAAATCCATTGATCTAAACTCCTTAACCTTTTTTTTAAATTTCTGAAATTCTCTTGAAATTTATTAAAACCACTTAAAATATATGGAAATATTTTGATAATTATTAAAATCACTTGTAATATCTTCTAATTCCTTCAATGACTTAAAATCACATGAAACTATTTTAGAATTACTTAGTTCTCTTCAATTTCTTCAACGATCTTGAACTTTCTTAAAATCACTTAAAATCATTTTTGAAATCTTTTAAGGTCTCTTTACAATCCCTTTAAATTCCCTTAATTTATTAAAATTTTCTAATAATATTTAAAATCTTTGAAATGCCTTAAAATATTTCTGAAATCCCTTGAGATTCCGTAAAAAGCCTTGAAATACGTTAAAATCTCTTTAAATTCATCTGAATTCGTAAAATCATTTAAATTAATATTTATTTATGCTTTAAAGTCATTTAAAATCCTTTGAAATTCTTTGAGGCATTTGAAGTTTCTATAAAATATCTTGAAATCTTAAAAATTTTTAGACTCTTTTGAAATTCCTTCAAATTTTTTCAAAATCTTTAAATTCTCATCTGAAAATCGGTAAAATATATCGAAATCCTTTGGAATTCACTGAAGTCACTGAAAATCTCTTCAAATTCCTTGAAATTTGGAGACGACTGAAAATTGCCCAAAAATAAAATTCCCGACATTGTGAAATTCCCGAAAAATAACAATCCCGACATTATAAAATTGCTGACAGTATAAAATTCCCGACACTGGAAAATTCCCAACCGACAATAATGTGGATAATATAAAATTCACGACACTGTAAAATTTCCTATACTAGAAAAATCTCGACAGTGGAAAATTCCCAAAAACATCTCTAAAAATGTTTGAAACAAATTTTTAAAATACAGAATAATTAAAAACTTTTTTAATTATTACTTAAATTATTTATTTATATACTAAAATAATTTTTTTCGGGCATTTGCCATTCTTGGTAATTTTGCAGTTTTTGGAATTTTACAGTGTGAGGAATTTTATATTGTCGATAATTTTCGGTCGAGAATTTACCAGTGTCGGGAATTTTGAATTTCGGGAATTTTATATTGTCGGAAATTTTATAATGTTGGGATTTTTATTTTTCGGTAATTATTTATTCGGAAATTTTACAGTGTTGCGAATTTTATTTTTCGGGAATTTTCAGTCGTCCCGGTTAAAATCATTCAAAATATTTTTAATCCTTTAAAATCGTTTTACATACCCTAAAAACATTTAAAATCTCCTAAAATTCTTTAAAGTCTTTATGAAAAACTTTGAAATTTCTTAAAATCCCTTGAAATTCTTAGCAATCTCTTAAAAATCACTTAAAATCGGTTGGATTCCATTAACGGCATGTATTACTATCCGATTCCTACCTTACCGACATGTTTTTCTTTGCAACATTACGTCTACATTTATTGAGATATCAAATTGAATATTTCAATAATTAAAGTTAAAGCATTAACATACGTTTATCTGGTCCTAAATTTTTATAAAAATAAGAAAAATATTTTAAAAAATTGTTTATAAATGTAAATATTTAGGACCAGATAAACATACCTTAATGCTTTAGTTTCAATTATTGAAATTTTCAATTTGATATCTCAATAAATTTAGAAGTAAAGTTCCAGAGAAAGAAATGTCGGTAAGGTAGGGATCGGATAAGTAATACATGGCCTTAAAAATAAAGTTAAAATCATTCAAATTCCTTGAAATTCTTCGAAATCACTCAAAATATTTTCTAATCCTTTAAAATCCCTCGAAATTCTTTGAAATTCCTTAAAATAACTTAAAATCTTTTGTAATCCTCCAAAATTTATCAAATGCCTCAGTCACTTGAAGTCTTTTAAAATGCCTTAAATTCTCTTGAAAATCCTCAATCTCTCTTGAAATTTGCTAAAATCACTTCAAATATGTTGTAATCCATTAAATTCTCTTCAAAATCACTTTGAAATACCTAAAATCATTTAAAATTTCTTAAAATTCTTTAACGTCTCTATGAAATCCCTTAATATATTTTTAAAATCCAATGAAATTCCATGGTCATCTAAAATGTTAAAATCCCGAGTAACCTCAGGTAAATAATTTCTGCTAGTGGGACGCCCGCAAATTCCCGAAAAATAAAATTCCCTACAGTGTAAAATTCCCAAATAAATAATTACCTACAAATAAAATCCCCGGCATTAAAAAATTGTCGGCAATAAAAAATTCCTGACCGAAAATAATTTACGACATTACAAAATTCCCGAAAAGATCTCTAAAAATATTTGAACTATATTTTAAAAATGCAGAAAAATTAGAATTTTTTAAAAATTAATATTTAAATTATTTATTTATTTATTTATTTATTAAAATACTTTTTGTGGGGCAATTATTTCCATTGTCGGGAATTTTATTTTTCGGAAATTTTCAGTCGTCCCTTCATAGCTATTATAATACTGTTAATTATTAATTAAGATAATTTAAAATTCGGTTCACTATACATATAAGTGAAGTTTGTTTTTAGTATCCTACGTCACTGGGTGCTCTAGAAGCCGCGATTCATTCACGATCGTGCGACCACGTGACCTCAGCGCGGCGTGGCATTATGACAGTTGCATAGGTGCACGAAAAGTGTTACACACCTGAGACGAGCACCAAGATGAGCAAGAGCTTGGGATTTCTTCGTTCCATTTTTAATCCTTTTCCTTCACTCGACAAATTACACTATCACGACCACTTACATCGACACTTTATTTAACCCGGGCACATATTCGGAAAATTAATTGACCGGGAAATTCGTGAAGAACTTCCGGTGAACTGGACCACATGTAGGGATCCAATTTGTGGGCTGTGGCGAAGGAATGACTTTCGAGACCGAAAAGGTATGTTTGACGGTCACTCTCTGACTAACACTGTCCATGGAGAACGAGAAAACGAGAATCCATGGAGAAAACGCGTATCTGCCGACCCCACCCTCAATACTACTCTCAGATACACTTATCGGTATCTGACGTCATCGGCACTTGTACATATCGCTAGTGATGGTTTTAATTCATTCATATTGGATCTTCTCATCTTGAACTCGAGGTGCCTATTTTTTTTACTTTCTCATCAGAGTAGGTATTAGATTTGTTTAAAATTTTATACCCTATCCCCCCCCCCCGTTTTTGTGAAATATCTATATTTTGTAACCAATGATGGGTAAGTTATTTTTAAAAGGAACTATACTTACCTTTACCGTTACATCACGAATAAAGTAACTATAATTACTGAGTCGTTACCATTTTAAAATATAACGTTTTCTCAGTTATTAAAACAAAAATAAATATGGTTATTTTTTTCGTTTCTTTTATATTTTGGAAATATTAGAAATATATAATAATAAGAAAAATGAGGAAAATAAGAAAATTTTAAAATAAAAAAAAGTCGAATACACTGTAAATAAAAAATGATAAACAAGATTTAATATTATAATATTAAAATAATAATATTGTGTATTAATTACTTGAGAAAAAATTTTCATTAACGTATTCAACAGAGTGTCGATATGTATTAATTTTACAACATTCGACAACTGTCGAATGCGCTAATGAAATTTTTTTTCTCAAGTAATTAATAAACATTATTATTATTTTAATAATTAATATTAAATCTTGTTTATCATTTTTTAGTTACAGCGTATTCGACTTTGTTTTTTATTTAAATTTTTTTTTGTCTTTTTATTTTTAGTGACATATTTTTAATTACTTATTGTATTTAATAAATCATTGTAAATGGAATTACTAAAGCAAAATGGTAAAGGGAAATGGTAAAGGGAAATCATTGTACAGGGAAAGGGAAAGACATGGTAAATTGAAATGATAAAAGAAAATAGTGAAGAAAAGTGGTAAAGGAAAATCATCATGGTAAAAGGGAAGGGGAATACCTGGTAAAGAGAAATGATAAATGAAAATCATGGTAAAGTGGATGGGGAAAACATGTTAAAGGGAAATGTTAAAGGAAAATCATGGTAAAGGGGAAGGGGAAGATAATAAAGAAAACGGTAAAGGGAAATGGTATTTCATTTGTGGGTATTTTCATGAATATATCCGTAATCAGCACTTCAAAAAAACCAACATAGACACAGAGTTTCAAAAATATAAGAAGTTTATAGTGACAATATATGATTTATTTATGAATGAATTTGAAGTAAACAATTTATTTTTATAGATTTCTCATCAATTCTAACATTTTCAATTCAAAAAATCTGCCCGCTTTGCGGGCACATTCTCATAACACGTCACGCTTCGCGACGCTTGCGCTCTTGGGAACGCTATTGTGTTAATTATTTTTGTTTTAAATGAAGAGAACTCATTTACTCAAAGTTCTATCGACCTTAAGGAATACATTCTCATCAGAATACTCGCGCTTCGCGCTCGATATTTGACATAAACCTCGCGCGGTTTGTTCGTAGCGCTACGTGTTCTGGAATATTTGATCGTCAAGCTTCGATTATTTATATTAACTTTGTAATATTTTTTCATATCTCACGTTTTTTGGTGGGAAAATTTTATTTTTTATTTTTTAAAAACAGTTTTCACGATTAAAATGAAAAATACTTACTTTATCATAAACTGGTCAAAAGAAGATTTGTAGGCCTTTTAAAGACCATTAATTATGCTTTTTATCATTTTTTCTTTATCTCGCGTTATTTGGCTAAAAATTTGAATTTTCGTTTTTTCAAAAAAATTCAAAAATTTTCTATGTCATTCGTGTAGAGCGTTCAAAAAGAAACATTTTTCATCTCTTGACTTTTTTCCATATCGTGCATTGTTTGGCTTCGAATTGTCATTTTTTTTCGTTTTTTTGAATTCTCGAAATATCATAAGTCTAACAATTATTTTTTGATCGAAAAAAGTCATGAGGAAAAATTGTTCTACTTTTTGAGTACTACGAATGTCCATACATAGAATTTGTAAATTAAAAAAAAGTGGTTTCAAAAATTTTCAAAATGCTCCAACTTTTTGACTTTTATCCAAAATGGCTGACTAACGAACTTGACTTTCACTTTAGTAAACTAAAAGAGTATACCAAAGGCCAATCCAAACGGTCAATTCTTTCGAAAGTTATCGTGCACACAAACTAAAAATCTACACACACACAGACAGGCACATTCATAAAAACATGTTTTTTGGGTTCAGGAGATCTCAAAATGTGGACATTTGACAAAAACGGGGGGGGGGGTCAAGTTTTACACAAATCTAATACATTCTCTCTAATGAGAATGTGAAAAAGACTGAAATATCAAATACTGGTAAAAAGCAAGCTTCAATCTCATGATTATCCTCAGATGTATTTCGCAAATGTGAATCTTAATATACCAATGTTAATCTAGCTATCATTACACGTATTTAAAAAAAAGAACATGCAGATACGTTAATTCTGTCCGAAGTTATGATGAATCAAAGAAAATGTTAATGATTATTATGGTTATTATGGCTATCCTCGTCTGAATTTAGAAAATGAAAATCTTCATATGCCTATGTTAATCTATCTATCAATACATGCATTTAAAAAAAAAACATGCCAATTCGTTAATCCAGTCCCAAGTTACGGTGTATAAAAAAAAAAATACTGAAAACTTTATACACATTTGTCTCTTTTTGCTTCACGTATTCGACTAATATTAATTAAGGTAAATGCACCTATTTGCGACAGTATAAGGGTTATGACAGAATTAAAAGACCAATACAAAAGTGTAATCCA
>JAUEJJ010027037.1:0-10554 GCA_032164275.1 Synergus coniferae
CCCAATTCATATTCAACCAGAATGATATTTTTTATTTGCTTATGCAATTTTACGATCAATTCCAAATAAATTAGGAGAAGTAATTGCTTTATTAATATCAATTTTAATTATAATAATTATACCTTTATATAATATAAATAAATTCCAAAGAAATTAATTTTATCCTATTAATCAAATTTATTATTGATTATTTATTAATAATTTTATTTTATTAACTTGAATTGGAATAAAACCTATTGAGTATCCATTTATAATTATTGGTCAAATATTAACTTTTTTATATTTTAGATTTTTCATTATTAACCCTTTAATTTTTAATTATTGAAATAAATTATTTTATCAAAATTAATTTATAATAAAGAAATAATAATTTGAAATATTAAATATGGTTATTATTAATAACCAGATTTTTCGATTGCCTCCGAACGGCGAAGCTCTGTCTCTCCGTAAATCCGAAATTGTTAGAGATCGGACTTGTAATTTTTTCGTAACGAGAAATTGAAGTTGTATTGAGATAGTTGAACCAAGTTAAAATATATGCATTTGAATTGAGTTTTCTTAATTAAATGTTTAATTTGATTTCGTTTTCCCTTTAATTTATTCTAATTAAAATGAATTAGTTTATAATTCACTTTTGGACATCGTTGGGTTATTAATGATTAATTAACCATTCATTACGGTTTTCCTCTGGAATATTCCGCGCGATTCTTGAAAAAGATTAGCGATCACGCCTCATCATTCCATAATGGGGGTAAGTTGAGACAGACCTCAGCCACCGTGACCCACGTTATCGAATTGAGAAACCCACAACCCTTCCGCGAAGCACCACGTCGTTATTCGGACGAAAAGCAACACTATATCGACGTACAGGTCCGCGAAATGCTCAGGGACGGCATAATTGGGCCGAACACGTACCCTTTTAGTTCGGCCGTCGTCGTTGCCGGGAAAAAGGATGGGGATTATCGCTTCTGCGTCGATTATCGTCGTCTAAATGAGCAAACGGTCGACGCTCCCCATTGCTTACCCCGCATACAAGAGACGCTGAAGGTCCTTGGTAACTCAAGAGTTTTCTCAACTCTCGATCTGAAGTGGGGATATTGGCAAATTCCAATGGATCCCGGATCGCGCCAATACACCGCTTTCGCAACACCCGGGGGTGGCCAGTTTCAATTCCGCGTAATGCCCTTCGGACTAAAGAACGCACCGAGTACGTTCCAGAACCTCATGCGTCAAGTCCTCGCCGAACAATGGGGAGACTTCGCGATCGCGTATCTCGATGATATTATCATCTATTCGGTGGATTGGGAGACTCATCTCAACCACCTCGCGTTAGTGCTCGAGCGTTTGTCCTTCTACGGCCTAACCATCTCCCCGAAGAAATGTGCCTTCGGAAAAACAACGCTCCCTTACCTCGGTCATGTTATCGGGACGGACGGAAATAAAGCCCAGACTGTACATATCGAGGCAATTTGAGACGCCGAACCCCCCCCCGCACTCGCAAAGCCCTACGGTCATTTCTCGGGTTATGCAATTGGATAAAGGAATACATCCCAAATTTTTCAGAAATCCTTGCACCCTTGACCGACCTATTATCGCCGAAGCGCCCCTTCAAATGGACCTCGGAGATACAAGAGAAATTCGAAGCCGCGAAACTTGCCTTCCAAAACCCCGTCGATCTTAGTCTCCCAGACCCCAATCTGCGGTTCGTACTGCAAACCGATGCAAGCGCGAAAGGCATGGGAGCGGTCCTAATGCAAAAGGACCACGAGGGCCGCCGTCGCATCATATCGTTTGCCAGCGCGAAATTCTCTCCCGCAGAATCTAGATATCACTGCAATGAGCAGGAATGTCTAGCAATCATTTGGGCGATTAAACGATACCGCCCTTACCTTGAAGACGCACCATTCACCCTTCGAACGGATAGTAAAACCCTCACGTGGCTAAATTCAAGAAAGGATACCCGAGATAAGCTTCATTGTTGGGATATTTTCTTGCGTGAACTGACCTTCAAGATAGAGCACGTCCCCGGCAAGGATAACGAGTTGCCGGACGCTCTTTCGCGTTGCCCAAACCCGTACGAGGAATCGCCGGGCGAACCAAATTTGCAACTTATGTTGCCACCCACCCGCACAAGCAAACAGGTGCTTCCCGCACCCATTCCCGTACTCAGCGCAATCCGCGCCGAAGCCTCGCCACCTTTATTTGAGGAAATAACCGCCGCGCAGCAGTTGGACCCCGACATTTCTCGCGACGCGATCCGTTGGCGAGAACTTCAAGACCGCAACCAGCATACCCCAGAAGAGGAGAACTTTCTCAGCCATAACCGACTAACCGAGAACGGTTTTTGGCGTCGAAACAACCACGACGACACGTGGCGTTTGCAAGTACCGATGGCTTCGCGCTCGCGAGTCATATGGGAGTACCACGACACCCCCCTATCGGGTCACTCACATAGGGGAGTTTAGTCCGGCGAATGTCTATGGAGTGCTTGAAAGTTACTTCACGGACAGGCGCATGACTATGTATATCCTGGGACGGAGGTGAGGTTACAAAGATGGCGACCCGGGGATGCCCGCAGGGCACTGTCCTCGGGCCGTGCGCTTGGAACGTCGTCTTTGACAAACTCCTGCGAATTCTGGAATTTTGGTAGAATTTGCGAATTTTGGTAGAATTTTTACTGTATATGCAGATGACCTAACGGCGGTTGTGGAAGGGGAAACGCGTAAAGAGTTAGAAACTAAGGGGCAAGGAATTGTAAATGTCATAAATGAATGGTGCATAGAGGCGCAACTCGAGCTGTCCAGAAGGAAGACCGAGATGATTTATTTTAAATATACGCCAGAGGGTAGCAAACGTAAAACCGAAACGAAAACGAAAAGACCAGATCGGAAACGGAAAGCAAGAAAGGCCGGAAGATTTAAGAACCATAGACACCCGTCGGACGCGGACATCAAACCGCCTACTATCAGAATTGGGGAAACGGGAATTAAACTAAAGAAGTCGGTGCGTATTCTGGGGATTCACTTTGGACAGGGTTTTAAAATAGGGGAGCACGTGAGCTATCTGAAAACGCGAATACAGCATTTATTTAGTCGTTTGAGAAGGGTCGCGTGTAACAGGTGGGGGATCCGTAGTAATGTACTCCGCTTGCTTTACACGGGGTTGTTTGTCCCCATTGTCTCGTTTGCGGCAGCAGGATGGCTACCCCTTGCAAATGCAATGGATCTTCAAAGGCTTGCCTCCAGGCAGCGATTCGCGATGCTCGGCGTGGCACGTGCGTACCGCACTGTCTCGACGGACGCGCTATGTGTCGTTGCTGGTGTCATGCCGGTAAGATGGCTCCTCCAAGAGCGGGCCGCTACATACAGCCTCCGCAAGGGAGAGGACATCAGGATCGGAGAACTTACTCTCAGGCGCGAACAAATAAATAATAGGTCGAGAAAGGAAATTCGCTGGGAGGCGGCTAGACTTTGGCAAAACGAATGGAATGAGTTAGAGAAGGGGAGGGTAACTCATGCATATTTTCCAACAATAGTTGGTAGAATGACCTCGAGATGGATAAAATTAAATTAGATATTACATAACTCAATTCTTGACAGGACATGGGGACTTTAAAGCTAAACTCGCGTCTTTTAACATTGTAGGAGGATCAGAATGCGTATGTGGGGAAACAGAATCGATGCAACATTTGCTACTAGATTGCGACAATTTTAGGGAGGAGAGGGCGGAGCTGCATTCGGGCCAAGAGGGGGGTGAAACTGGCTGGCCATCCGTTGCCCCGCGCTTAGTGGAGGAGGGTATGTTCGGCCGTTTCTCCTCCTTCGCAACACAAGTCCTCGAGCTCAAAGAGGCAGAAAATTTGATTACAGACCTACCTTACCCAAAACTCTAATGTCGGAGTTTTAGTGCAACGGAACGCGTGTGTTGAAACCGACACAGAGACGTTCTTAGGGTGAAGGGACTACATCTTTCCTACCTATCCTAGATCCCCAAATCCAACTGCTAATCTTAGACACATCTTTTTTTAGGTTTCTCATCATTTAGGTACTTCTACGAGAGCTGGGAGCGGATCCTCCGCGAGGTCCCCGCTGGGCAATGTGCTCGGTTCCTCCTGCCCCGCCGGGCAGTTCCGACTGCTCGGTTCATCGGAACGTCCAGAAGAATTCGTTCTTCTGAAAGTCTCGGGAAGGCGTTTTTTCATCCTCGGGAAGGTGTCGGTGGTTTGGTCTGATGGTGGGTTTGAATAGGTTTAAAGGTTGGCAAAGTACCGCACTAGCGGGCAAAAGCTGAAGTCGTCTCTGACGTACTGCCTTACACTCAACTGTCTCACTCGGCTCTTATTGCTTCGTTGAGATCCTTCGGAATCCCCAAGGAATTTGAGGTACATCACTGGATGTACCTCAAATTGGATGTCTACAGCAAAAGTTTCACAATTCTACAAGGGCAAGGATGGATCTCCGACAAGATAGCACCGAGAAAGGGAGTACGACAGGGTGACCCATTGTCGTCACCGATCTTCAACATCCTAATGCACAGGGTGTTGGAGGTGCTCCCCCCACATATCGGAGTTAAGGTCGGGGATCGATTGACGAACGCATCAGCCTTCGCAGATGATGTAAACTTGTACGCTACAACACCAGCGGGGCTGCAGATACTACTGAATAAAATGGTCGATTTCCTAGCCCAATGCGGAATGTCGATTAACATCGACAAGAGCTTCGGGTTGGTGTTCAAACCATCTCCCAGGCAAAAGGTATCGAGCATGGACAGTCGAACGAAATTCTCTGTGGGAGGTAGGGAGCTCCGAACGCTCGAGAGGACTGATGAGTGGGTGTATTTGGGTGTGCCATTGACGTGGATAGGTCGAAAGAGAGTGAAGGTATCGGAAGAGATACCTGCTGAGTTAGAGACCCTTACCAGGGCACCTCTAAAACCTCAGCAAAGGCTCTATGCCCTGCGAACGATGGTCATACCCAAGCTATACCATCAGCTGGCATTGGGAAAAGTCATGTTAGGCGCCTTGAAGGGCGCGGACAAGAAGGTAAGGGGAGCAGTGCGCAAGTGGCTCAACCTGCTGCATGACGTGCCCAATTCCTACATCCACGCACCGGTAGCAGAGGGAGGATTGGGAATCCCCGCCATTAGGTGGATAGCGCCTCTCATGAGAGCGAAAAGGCTGCTAACGTTGATGGGGGTGGTCAACCAGGCCACCCATTCCTTCATACAGAAGGAGGTTCTGATCTGTGAGAAAAGGCTCACAGACAACGGTGTCATTCTGCAGGACATCCACGCAGTGAATACTAAGCTCGCGAACCAGCTGCACAATAGTGTAGATGGCAAGGAGCTTAGGGAGTCCAAAAACACACCGGGACAACATGCGTGGGTGGCGGATGGTACCGCATTCTTAAGCGGTAGAGATTACATCAACACCATACGCTTAAGAATAGGAGCCCTACCAGCTAAGGCACGAACCTCCAGGGGAAGGAATAGGGATAGAAGATGTAGAGCGAGTTGCGATACATCGGAAACCCTCAATCACGTTGTGCAGCGATGCTTCCGGACTCACCTCGCAAGAGTGCGAAGGCATAATGCAGTAACTAGTTATCTAGTTAGGAAGCTACAAAATGATGGCTTCGTGGTTAAAGAGGAACCACGAATAAACACGGAGGAAGGCCTTCGTAAGCCGGATATTGTAGCGACCAAAGGGCAGCTGGCCCTCGTGATAGACTCTCAAATTGTTGGGGGGCAATTCGATCTTCGAAGAGCCCATAACAACAAGAAGAGCTATTACGGGGAGAATCCAGCTGTACGTGCATTTGTTCGGGAACAGCTAAACACGCCTACGCCTAGCATAGTGTTTACTTCGGCTACAATCTCCTGGAAGGGAGTGTGGTCGAAGGAGTCGGCAGATGATCTGTCAACATGGGAGATGCTAAGCCAGAAAGATCTCAAGACCATAACATCTAGGGTCTCGATCGGTGGACTCGCTGGTTGGAGGATGTTTAACAACACCACATCTCTCCGAACAGCCATGACGCGGCAAGGAATAGGATAGCCAGTCCTATTCAATGGTCCCAGAGATGGTACACAATGGAAAAACAGCGATGAGGGAATTAATGGGGACGTCAAAATCGTCACCAAAGCAAAATTTGAACGAAGGGTGCCGCCTCCCCGTTATTAACTATTAACACTATTAATACTAGGGACTAATTAATACTTAGTTAATAGCTTAGTATTAATACTAAGCTTGCATGGGCTGAGCTTTCTAGCTCTGTTGAATTGACGAGAAAATAAAATTATAAAATTCTCAATAAAATATTCACGGTATTTAGCAAGTTGTATTACTATTGGCCGTCATTATCGAAGATATAATGTGAAAAGGAATCTTCAACGATTTTAATAGAAACGGCATTTGGCAAGTTGTATTAACATTAATCGTCATTTTTTTTTTTTTTTTTTGCTAAAGTTAGTTACGTTCTATATAAAGTTCGCCGTATTAACGTTTGAATTTGAACGTACAAGTAACGCAATGTATTATTGCTCATCGAGAGTAAATTGTGGATAAGATTCTTGCGCTGTTCAAGGATCACACCAGATCAATTAAACAAGATTTTAAATACATTCGGATACGCGCTCGATTAGGGATCACACTCTAGATAGAGTATGAAATTAGCTATGAATCGCCTGCATAGGAGAACCTCTGTACTAGTAGAACAAAAAAATTTGAACGTAAAAAACTAACGTCAAGAATCATACTTTAGAAATATTAGTATAATAATAACGGTAATGGTTAAAGGTTACTAGATGGATTTGATACTGGGTTGTAACGAAGTTACATACACTGCCCCAACTGTACGTCACGTCACGTGACCGGAGTGAGGGAACGCTGGTGCTGACGCCGAGAAAGGGACTCTCGTCTCGCCAGAACTTACCAAAGACCATGGTTTATGTTGTTGGTGGGGGTACTTAGGTATAAAACTAGCCGCCGTCTGAGTTGCTTGTCAGTAATAGATATCAATAAGTGTTGTAGTAGTTGTAGACTTAAGAAAGATAATTTAATTACGAGATCAGAACAGCCATCTTGGTTTTAATCACGTGATCACTGGCAAGTACCTAGAGGGGGACCAAAAAGGGCAACAGTACTACGTCGAGCTTCCATTGATGATGAAGACAACCTGGAGGGACACGAAGTCAAGTAGACGAATCAGGGAATTTAAGAACCGAGGAGGTCATGCCAGAGGAAGAGGAACTAGAGATCCAAGAGGATGGTATTGGGGGGCCCCTAACGCCTCCCTCCGATACTCAGTACGTCTTAGATTTCGAAATACAGTCGCACAATATCTTAAAGCCGTTAACGACCCAGGATCGAGATATCAGGAGAGCAGAAGAAATAGACGGCCCTTCAACAATTCAAGAACAGATGGGCCAAGATGACGCTAGAAGCGAGGAACAAAATGATTAGAGAATACAGTGTTGAAATGATTGACAGCAGTATGGATTTAGGAAATGGTAGTTCTAGAAGCGATAATGATGTCCGAGGAGCTGAAGCATCAATCAGTTCTTCAGAACAGGATGGACCTAGTGCAAGTGGCTCTTCAGTGGCATCTACTGATGAAGAACTTTCTGCCATGGAAACGCGAGAACAAGTGCATTCGCGAAGATTCCTTCGAGACATTCATGCTCTACGTTTGGAGTCATCCAAGATTGGCCGAAAGACATTACAAATTATCTCTGGCGAGCTATTATTATTTCCTCAGAGGGAAAAAACACAGACATAGCCGCTCAGAGGGAAGGTAAACTCTGGTTTAAAAGAAAAAAATTATCTTCTTTCTGGTATCGCGAGAACTATTCTAGCGCCAAAAATTTCTTGTAGCCTTGAAATATCTTCTTGACTATATTTTAAGATCATTTACAAAGTTTCACTGAAGAAGAAAAATTACAGTGTTTTTCCCAGTGGAACTTTCCAAACGTTCTTAAAATATGGCAGTGCGACATTAGTACAACGGCTGCGCTGCTAGTCACTTCAGGCATCCGAAGCAATGTTAGGAGTAACATTTCTGGCGCACGACATTTTATGATTGTTTCTACAGTACATTATTAATTGTTTAAACATTTGCAATATGCCTAGTACCAAAAACATTGACCCTGGGAAGATATGTTAAGAGCAATGTTTTTGGTACTACGCATATTGCACAATATGCACTTTAATATAATGTACACGTATTTTATGTGAAAATTGCAGCTGAATTTATTCACACTGTCATATTTTTTATACAGTTAAAAGACAAAATCTTCATACACAATTACCAGCTATCAAAACAGAAGAAAGTATACATTTCTATACATTACTTGTGAAAGCAATTTTATTAGATCGATCTATACGCTGTAAATTTGAAAATATAGCACAATATCCAAATATATCACTGAAAGAATGTGATATATACAAAATTATGTTTCCTGAAAGCAGGAGAGTGAATTCCAAAACTTTAGTAAAAATAAAAAATATATGGTATCAAAAAAAAGCTTTACTTAAGCGAAATTTATAGTGATCTTCGACTGACATGTGATGAGAGTAATGGTAAGTTTAATTAACCTTCAATTATATGCCTGAAAAAATACAATTCCTAATTCACACGTTTACTTTAGGTAGTGATTTGGATGAAAGCGCCTTCCGGGGATTTTCGCCTGATGAAATAGAGGAGATTCATCAGGGAACCAGGGTTCCCAACGAAGATATGATTTCTCCAGAGTTTCTTCAAGAAACAATAAATAATATAACGACCAGGACAGAACCACCGGAAGCTGGTTCTTCGGATCAAAGCAAAATTCCAGTAGCACCTGACCCCAATCAAACCTATTGCAGTGGGCTATGCCACATGATACAGAACAAAAGGAAACGAAAAACTCAGAACTACTAAACGAACAAAAAGATAGATATTCACAATGGAAGAAATAATATGCATGGAAAAATGTACGAGTAATATCTCTGGCACTAGACATTCTACAATTGTTTACACTGCCACCATATACTTTAATGGGTAATATAGCATTGATGGAAAAATTTTGCAGTTTTAGACTGCATAAATTCTCTCCGTAGGAAATAATCCTCCAAGAAAACATACAGATTTCCATTCCGTAATGTAAAAAAGTGCTAAAGATAGTACAGCAATTTTAATCCGAATTGACAATTTTCGGAAAAGAAAATGTAAAAACTTAAAAAAATAATTAGCAACTAATAACAACATAGAGAATCTATAAGATCATAAAGTTACTTCCGCGATAAGATTAAATACTAAATAAATACAATTGCGCTGTGTGCTTGACATATTGTAATTTAGAGAATGTAATATTCACGAACCTTGTGAAACGTATGTATCATCAATTATCCGTCAACTTTTCTTGCTTGGTTTGATAAAGACGACCAATTGATTATAAATTAATTCCAAACATTTCCTTTCTGGTTTGATTTCTCGAAACAGAGGTACTAATCGGACCATGTCTTTCTCTTGATTAGTGTCCTCCACGATGAAGGTTAAAAAGTTCAAAACTTTTCTCTGAAATAATGATAATCATGTTAATCATCATTCTTTTTTTTCTTTCTTTTGATTTTTGAAAATTTTTTACCTCTATTATCACTTCATTGATGAATATATCTCGTATGGTGTTCCAGGGAAGAAATTCGGTAGTATCAAGACCAAATAAGCGACATTTGCTAACAATTTGCACTCCCACAGATTCCATTACTAATAGAGTGTCTGTAATAAGAAAGAAAACTTAAATAACTTATTGGTTAACTGTGAAGCTTAGAAAACTGTACGATTCCAAATTTTGTCAAATACTAAATAATTTTTAAAATTGAACTGCAAATATCCAAAGTTCTTTTTATTCACAAATACTTTGAAGTTGAATTACTTTAAGGTGGTTGTTTCACAGCTGTAACGTTCAAAAGTTTACGCACAGATAAGTACGTTAGAAATCACCTATTCTCTCTTAACTAGTGGTAAAAGTTTTTGACAAGTTTCTACGCTATATACCTTTTACACTAAATGTGTAATAATTTTTTTTATATATTATAAAAACTGATATTTTTCTATATGTCTAGTTTTTTTCAGCTCAATGGTAAAATTAAAAACGTTAGCTAAGAGAGACCCATCCAAAATGTATTAAAAATAATAACTAATATTTGCTTTTACAAAAAGACGATTCAGCTAAAAATGTTATGCATCCCTAGATAATATTTTCTACATATTTAAAAAATTTTAGACAACCCTTAAGTAGGGTATGATTCTGGTGCAACTACCTTATATAGTAATTATCATAATAGCAAATTTAATTCCCCAACTTTACGTTCGAAATAATAAATATCTATTCCTAATTATATTAAAAGTTTCCAAATTACTTTTTTTAAAGGAGCGAAATTATCAATTTGAAAAGGAAAAAAGTCACTTTCAATGCAGTCGTTTCACAAGTCTGTAAAACCCGTCCTGGAAGAGTCCGGCACAACGTCTTTAAAAGATTTCCCACTTTTCCTCCGGCAAAAAAAAAAAAAAAAAA
>JAUEJJ010027058.1:0-10552 GCA_032164275.1 Synergus coniferae
AGTAGTTTTATTTTAATAATCCATCCCAATGCTTTGAAGCACTTCATTTTTATGGTTTTATTAAATTTTTGTACTATCTATAAATTGGAGTCAGCGCAACACAATAATATGTTGTGCTGACTATGCGACGTTTTGACTGAGTGTTAAAACCTGCTGTTCTCGTTTTTCACTTGTTTTCCAAGGCATCTTTATTGCAATGAAAAAATCGATGTTCTGGTTCAAATAGAAACCAGGGCATATGGACATAAAAAGAAAGCCTCTGTAAAATAATGTGAATCATCTCGCTACTTTTCCACGTGTACAATTCAGTATACAATTTGATCTTCAAGGGCGCCATTTTTTATTCAAAACAGAACATATGTGACATTATTCCTGAAGTGCACCAACTTAAAAAGTCATGTTCTTTGATTGTCTTCAAATTCTGGGAATATGTTTGCTTTTCCAATAGAACTTAATCCACCAATTTATAAACCAGGATTACCACTCCGTCTTTTGTGGTGGGGATTTTTTTTTACTTCCGCATATTGACTGATATAAACGCAAAAAACCATGATTTTCCCTATCACGTTCCTAATCAGCTCATCAAAATTCGCTACCGTCGGAAATTGTCAGTATGCCTGTTTTTTAGCAGTTGCTTAAAGTTCTCTAATTTTTATAATACTTATAATTGAAAATTTTTTATCCAAAAAACAGTACGAAAGCTAATAAAATTCTGCAGCGAATAAGCTAAAGGGAAAGTTAAAATACTCGTTAAAATATGTATTTTATAAAAAGATATTGCCAAAAAACATCAAATTTCAATATTTTCGAAAATTTTAATAACCCCGAAAATATTTATTATTTGGTCTCATTTGTGTACGCTTTTTTAAAATTATTTTCCTAGCTTCTGCCATGGATTCAACCTTGTACGAAAAATCTCGTAAATTTTAAAATGAAGATGATCCTCCATATATGGATTAAAAAAATAAGAAATGAATATTGTAATAGATTTTACTACATTTGATTAAAATGTAGTATATTTTGATTTTTAAAAAGTTCTTGTAAATTAGGTATAGATATTTGAAATTTTACGATTTTTCTATGCAAGTTTGAGCCTATGGCAGAAGCTAGGAAAATAATTTTAAAAATATTTGAACAGCCAGATAAAAATTATTTAAATTACTTTCTCACTATATAGTTATAAACACTCGAAAATATTTGTACCTTATTTAAACACCGAAAATTAATTTTGTTGTGAAATAAAGAGCATTATATCATCACTTTTAAATATTTTCTTGTAATTTAAAGTCAATAAAAATTATTCTAATGTCAATATTCCTTATATATTATTGTTGTGATATATATGGCAAATACATTATTAACTTACACCACACAAAATATATAATTAAATAGCCGAAATATTGCCCGTAACTCTCAGAAAATAGCGAAAAAATCGACTCTTTTTGATATTTTTAAATTTCAAAGTCACTTAGGGGTGAGTAAAAAATATTTTAATCGAATTATCGCTTTACAGGTATAAATTGACTTGTTTTGAACTAATTTTATTGATAATCTAAATCCCGAAAAAAAAATTTTTTGTCTTCAAAATTGAAGCATATTGTAGATCTTAAGTAATTAAAAGACACGTATTTTTTCATTTTTAAATAAGTTAATTAATAGGGCTACGCATTTGTTGCAAAGTTTTTTATCACTTTATTATTGAAAACAGAAAATTCTTGGTGCCACCTATGGCTTAGTGCATCAGGTGTGACAGTAAGAATAGATAGAGATACTTGGGTCCACAACAATAGACCTTCCTGACCCTTTTTCCGTTTCTGCAAAAAATTTCTTTTGCAGCATACTGTTTTCAATGAATCATATTTTAGTATCATAGTATCATCAGAGTATCATGTTTTAACTTTAGTATTATACTCTAATTACAAAATGTTGGAAACTTGGTTCCTCCTGATGCGGTTTCTATTTCTGCAGAAAATTGCCTCAGCAGTAGGTACTCTGTTTTCAATTAAATTATTTAAAAGTAATCATTCTTGTTGAATTTTTAAACTTTGATCTAGAAACCTGGGAATCAAAAGAAGATTATTAATTTAACAATTCCAAATTCTAATAAAGAGTTATTCACAAAATTTGTGGAAGACTACATTTTTCGTCAGCTATTGTGATTGCACATAAGCTGACATAAGTAATTATATTTAATAGTATAAATAAAACAACAATAAATATTCACCTTCTTTTGTAAATTACTTTTGATCAGTAAACAATATCTTTAAATTTTAAATAGTTGATCATATAATTAATTTTTAATTCATTAATTAAATTTAAAAAGTTAATAGTAAATTATACAAATAAGTTAACTTAATTTTCATTTTCTGTTTAAAATTTGATTTCTATTTTCTATCTTCAACTCTCCAGTTTATGCTGTGTGAAAAAGTCTCAGGTATTAGAAGTCATAACTAGGATGACCCTTGTAATTGCATTAAAAGGCAATAAATTTCGGTTTAACGCTTTCTATTGCTTTTTACCTAAACCAAAGGCGTCCCCACACTGAAAATTTCATGATTTTTTATGTTTTTAATAGTCTTTTTTTCGTATAAATTATTATCTGCTTTCATTTTCTTCTTTAGAAACCTATTATTAATTAAACAACAAGTTGTGTTTACAAATTTCTGTTTATAAAAATATATAGAAAGCTTTTTATAGAGTTCCAAATATTACGATTTTATGAAAGTTTAAGATGTTAAATCTTTACACAACATTTTTAAAACATCGAAGTATAGTAAAATACATTTTCATTCTTATCTAAATAAGTGCTTCAAATTAAAAGTAAATTCAATTATAACTTCTGTTGCAAAATTGCAGATGAAGAAGTAGTGTCATTTTACATGTTAAAGTCCATAAGAGAGAAAAGTGGTTTGAGTAGTCCTATAAATTATTTTTTTTAAAAAACAAAAAAATACGTGTTCTCTATTTTCACAAGACCTACAATATGGTCAACTTCTACGTAAAAAATTCTAAAGTGTCTTTTTTTGGACCACCCTAATATATATACAGTCCAAACCCCGAGCATCGCCGCCCTGAGCATTGCCGCATCCTCGGCTTCTCCCTCGAGTGCTACCCCCACTCCTGAGCATCACTCTCAAGTCTCAACTGATGAATTTCATTTCCAACGCTCCGAGCATTGCCGCGAGCGTAAAGGTCAAATATTTAGGATATCCTTGGTAAAAGTCTTTAAGTTTGTTTTTAAGTTTTTTTTTTTTTAACACAAGTAAAAATGTACATATTACTAAATATAAATTGTACCTGAAGACACATTAATGATTGCAAATAAAAATTGAAGGCAAAAACGTACGTACCTTCAAACATAGGTTAAACACTGTTTATAAGTTTCGTCCACTTTTAACGCGCGGCAATGCTCAGAGTTTGCCAAGCTTATCTGCACGCTCGGGCGGGAACGTGGTTGGAGTAGGGGTTCACCGATTCTCGGAATCATACTCCCCTACTCCCCCAAAACCGGCAATGCTCGGAGTTTGGGCTATATATATATATAATTATATATATGGTGTAGTCGGTAAATAGTGACGTCATAGTTTACAATTTTCCCTTAATCATTGAAAAGTTAAGTACGGGGGAAACCAAAATAGAATTGGAATGTAAAACACATTAAATTAACAAAATACAGACTACTTTAACGAGCAGTCTCGCCTTACCCCCTTCCTTGTTGTCAGCTATGCTCTGGGGTCTGGGGTCTAGGGACTGAGGCGAGGGCTGGATCGTAACACACTTAAAAAAAATAATAAAACTCTTACACGAATAGCATTCCACGAGGAAGTGGGTTTCCTTGCCCTTCGTTATTTTTCTCTCTTTTATTCGGCACGATTCCAGAAAGAATTAAAACACGGCTGGAGAATGCAGATAACTGTGATATTTGCCTCTTCATGGGACTGAAAAGCTGCAAATTTTTCTGGGAACCAATTAAAATGTCGCGCAATCGACAATGAATTCGAAGAAGCTGAAAAATTGCATCAGTCTTTTGTATAATGATTGGAATATAAAAGTAAATTAATTAATATGCAAAGTGAGGTTTATCTCACGATTAAGAGGGTTTTTAATTCCTGATACGATTTGGCATCAAAAATTAAATAAATAAATAAATAAATAAAAAATATAATATCTGATAAAAACCTGTAAATTCGCACACCTTTTCGCAGAAAAACTAAAATCCCGAATCTGAAAAAATACGGAAAAAATAATTCCCGAAAATTCAAATAACCGAAAAATGCAGATTCCATAAATTTCGAATTCCCGAAATAAAAATAATATTTCCGAAATAAAAATAAAAATATTTATTTTAACGAAAACAGAAAATTTCAAATTCCTCACAACAAACAAAAATATCTAAAGTTTCTTCAAAATTTTATAAACAACATATTATATAAACAACAAATTATGTCCAATAAAAATACATCCAATAGAATAGGACCCAAATTTAAAACCAAAAAAATAACGTCTAAAAATGAAGATCCAAAGAAAGACCAAAAATAAATTCTTAATATAGGGCCCAAGAAAAAATCTAATAAAATTATAACCAACAAAATAAGACCCAAAACTAAGGCCCAATATTAAATCCACAATAAAATAAGACCAAAAAACAGGGCCAGAGTATATGAACCCATAAAATTATACTCTGATTATACCTACTAAATTATTTTAAAATAAAAATAAGGCCCAATAAAATGAAGTTATTTTCAATTTTATAAATTTTTAATTTTTACAATTAAAATTGTAAAAACTTCCAGTCCCTCTTTGGTTCAAGGATCACGTAAATTCAACAAAATTTTTAATTTCCGACATTTAAAATATTTTTGGAAATAAATTTTAAACAAAAATTGCGGGAATCTTTTATTTTGGGAAACATTAATTTCTGGAATATATAACTTCGGGATTTTTCAATTTTTTATAATGTTAGGAATTTAAAATTTGGAAAACTTTCAATTTCGATATTATTATTTTTTTCCGGGAATTTCCAAAGAGCAAAATCGAATTTCTAATCAGTAGCCTTAAATCCTGAGTTAAAAAGAAAAATAGAAAATCGTGCTGAAAACGAAAATGAAATTTTACGGCTCTAAAAAAACTTTCTTCCTAGTGTGAAGCGAAAAAGAGGTTTAAATTCCAACTGGGATTCCAACAGTTTCTAGCCGGGAGTCCTGAAAAAGAAACTTATGAAGGTCGTCTCTAATATTTCGTATAATAGCCTAAGAGGTAATAAAAGGAAACATCAAAATCAAGGTCATTACATTTATTACAAGGTAATCTCTGAGGATCTATGCAATGAAAGCGAAATATATTTTAATTTTAATTGAGAACAAAACGATTAAAATAATTTTTGATAAACAATTCTTTAAACACAGGTGTGGTTACAAACGATATATTTCAGTACATAAGAAATAAATATATACTCTATCAAAAAATGATGGAGGGAGAATTTGTAGATCGTTTTAAGACCAATTATTATGTTTCTAATTATTTTCTCAGTAAGTAACTCGCATTATTTGACTACGAATTTTCGATTTCAAACAAAAAAAATTCGAAAAGTTTCTACGCCAATTTCTTAGAGCGTTCAAAAAGAAACATTTTTCATATCTTAACTTTTTTTCATTTCGTGTGTTGTTTGACTCCAAATTTTAATTTTTTTTTTTTTTTTTTAATTTTTGTAAATGCTATAACTCTGATAATTTTCTGTTTATCGAAAAAAGACATAAGAATAAATTGTTCAACTTTATGAGTACTGCGTACATTCGTACATAAAATTTGTAAATTCAAAAAAAAAGTTGTGTTGAAAATATTCAAAATGCTTTTTGAATTTTTATCCAAAATGGCTAGTTAACGAACTTGACCTTCATTTTAGGACACTAGAAAAGTATACCAAAGATCAATCCAATCGATCAATTCTTTCGAAAGTTATTGTGCTGACAAGCAAAAAATTCACACACACAGAGAGCGAGAGAGAGACACACACACACACACACATCTCCTTCAACATTTTTAGTTTTTGCCTCGTTAAAAATATTTCCCACCGGATGCGGATGAGCAAGCTAGAAAAAAATATTTCTCAAAATTTATCACTTTATTGCTTTTCCTCGAAAGTCCCAAAACCCATGGCGAAATATTCGTCCTATCTCTTGTAGTAAAATCTTGAGAAGCGGTCCCTCAGTACAAAGCGGAGGGACCGCTAATTAAGCGGCTAAAGATGTCTTGAAAAATGATTCTGAAAATAGGAGGGACCATCGTCCGCTAAATGCTAAAATTCGAAACCAAGTTTTTCAGCGGAGGCCTTCAAAGTTGAGTAACAGCGGCGTATAGGTATTTATTACCTGTCTACTCACAATGGGCATGATTTCACAGATTTATGTCTACCTGACTCTCCAGGCTGTCGAGCCTTCAAGTTAGGTATAGACTTCAAAGATTCCTCCTTAGAAACCACTATTTAAATTGTTATAAGGCAGTAACTTCTAATATAATATTCGATACCTCCTCACTTTTAAATTTTAATTATTACTTTAACGATCTAGCCTCGGGACCGGTAGATATCTATTTCTAAAATCAAACTTAATAGATTAAAAATAGAACAATTTTAATAAAGATCTTAATAAAATAATATTGTACTCTGTCCTTTGAGAATAATTTCAATGGATTGGAAAAAGTGATTGTTATAAAATCCAAAAATAAGGCCCAAGTATAGGAGTCAAAGATATGTTTGTCTCGAAAAACAGAACAATAAACAATGTCAAAATTAGGACCCACAAACCGGATCATTCCACGTGACAGAGAGCAGCTTGATTGTGAAACAAGAAGCTAAATTGATAAACTCTAGTACGGCAGCCCCCCCATCCCCCGTCACAAAATAAAGAAAATAAGTCCCAAAATAAGGGAAATATATCCCAAAATAATGGAAATGAGTCTCAAAAATAGTACCCAACACATAGGTTTCGAAGCGCAGAACAGGGAGAAAGCTTAAACTTTAATAGGACCCACAAATTAGGTTGTATTATGAGGCCCAAGTACACAATTAAAAAACGATTAAAAACGCCAAAAGTAAGTCCCAGGTACGTGAATTAAATTTAAAAACAAATATTTAAGATCCAAATTAATATTTTGTTAATATATAAGCTAAAAATATACCTAACTAAAATAGTATCATGTCGAAATAAGGCTCAAATGTAAGACACCAAAATGTATTATATAGGTCCCGAAATATCTATGAAAATTAGTCCCAAAACAAGTATCATATATTATATAAGGGGCATTACAACAAGTTCAAGTCCCAAAAATATCTAATAATAAAATAAGGCAGTGTAAAATTATACAAAATTATAGAATCAAGTCTAAAAATAAGAGCTAATAAAACAAAATCCAAAAAATTAGTATCTGTCATAACGAATAAAATGAGAATTAGCAAAATGAAGTTTAAAAATAGAACCTGACCGGGTTCAATAACGTGAGAATCAAAAATAAGACCCATTAAAAATCCCAAAAATAGGATCCAAAAATATGGATAATTTTAAAAAAGATCTAGAGGGCCTATATAAATACAAGAGTAAACATAAAGATAAGACCCAATACAGGAGTCAAAAATATCTCTCCTAAAAATATAATATATGTGGCGTAATATTTCTGGTAATATAATGTCTAAATATATAGGACCCAAAGTTTTAAAAATAAGGCCCAATAAAATGAGAATCAAAAAATAAAGTTCAATAAAATAAAATCTAAATAGGACTTAAATATAAGAGCTAATATAAAGGTAAGGCCCAAATGTATATAAAAGTAAAAAGCCTATGTATAAAAATATAGGACTATAAAACAATTCCTAAAACTGACTAAATATAGGACCCAAATATCGGGCCCTAGAAATAAAAATGCCCAAGGAATAGGGCCCAAAAATATGTCCCAAAAGAAAATGAAAATAAAATAAGAGTAAGAGGCAAAAAATAAAAGTAAAAAAATACAGGAAAATAAAGTCAGTTTTAAAATAAGGCCCAAATATTTTATCCAGTAATATATGTCCCTAAAATATATATAAAAAATAAAATTAGGCCCATTAAAATAAGAGTAAAAGACAAACCCCACACGTAAGTACGAAAATATAAGGCCCAAATATTGTCCCGAAAATATCTGACCTAAAAATAAGAACCAAAAATATTTTTCAAGTTCAAATTCGTTTAAATTAATTTAAATTCATTTAAATTCCTTTATTTCATTTAAAATCATTTCAATTCAATAGAATTCTTTTGGATTCACTTGAATTAACTCTTGGATCCAAGTTCTAAATCTAATATATTATATTTCAAAAAAAATAATATAATAATTCGCAAAAAAATGTGTACTTTCAAGCGATTAAAAGTCCAGGAAGTTAAATCATAATTAGTCCGCCCACAAGACGCAATCACTATCAGACAGATAAACGATAAATCCGTAACAACATCCGTCCAGTTTCCGCGCATTTCACGTGATTGCACGGAGAGCAGTGTAGCTAAGAGGGAAGAGAGATGGAAGAGAGGAGGGAGTATTTCATTCATAAATACTTGAGCAAGGCGTCAATGGATGCGCTTGTGACTGAATGTGACTGAGTGAGCGAGACGGTCCCCCCACCCACCCTTTACCATCACCCGCGTAAACCCCCGGTAGCACTCAGGATTGGCCAGCTATCCCCATTCTCATTCTTTTCCCCTCCACTTTCTCTCCGTCCTTCATTCTCTTCTTCGCTCACGTTACTATAAACTGTTTCGGCAGGAGACTGAACTGGAATGTAAGACGTCGATTGTAGTCTGTAAAGAATGAAGCGTCTCTGAGAATCCAATTGTGGGTGAAAAAGGAGGTGATTTGTAAACCTGTACTCATGGGTTAGAAGTGCAGAAATTTTCCCAATTAAAATTGAAATTAAAATTAAAATTCAAATTCAAATTCAAATTCAAATTCAATTAAAATTAAAATTCAATTAAAATTAAAATTAAAAAGCCCTTTTTAAAAAGGAGTTCCGACGAGGTTTTAGTTATCTTTTTCAATCTCTTGCCTATCCCGGCCTATCTCTTTTTATCTTCATATTAATCCACATATATGCCTAATTCTTTTAATCTCCTCTTTCCAATGCCCATCAATCTGTTTCTATCCCTTTCTATCTGTTTCCAATGCCCATCTATCTCTTTATCCCTTTCTATCTCTTTTCAATGCCCATTTATTTATTTCTATCGCTTTATATCTCTTTCCAATGCACATCTACGCTTTGTATCTCTTTCTATCTCTTCCCAATGCCCACCTATCGCTTTACATCTCTTTCTACCTCTTTCTATACCTTTCCGATACCCATCTATCTCTTTCTATCCATATTTATCTAAATCCACGTCTATCTCTTATTTTCCTATTTTCTAACCCTTTCTAATTCTTGCTTATCCCAACCTATCTCTTTCTATCTCCTGCCAATTTCCATCTATTTCTTTCCATCCTATCTTCATATTAATCCACATCCACGCCTATCTCTTTCAATCTTTTCAAACGCCTATCACCGTTTATCTCCTTCTACCTCCTTATTAATCTCAACTCGTTCCTATGTATCTCTTTCAATCCCCACTTCTCTATTCCTTCATATTTCTCGCCTATTCTCGTCTGTTCCTTTCTACTTTTCTGTCAATCAAAATTCATATCTTTTAAACCCTACTTTTCTATCCATGACAATTTATTTCTGTTTTTACATTCTCATCAGAGAATCTATTAGACCTGGTAAAATTTGACTCCCCACCCACTATGTATTTTTATATTTTTCGTAAAATTTTTTTTCGACTAACTTCTCAAATATTCATAATTTAAAGCTGATGTAAGGAAAACGAAGATTCTTTGTGTCGAGACGAATTGATTGGTCTATGTGATTAATGCATTTAATTGAAAAGTAAGAAAATTATTTTTATTTATAATTTTGGAAAATTGATTTTTCAACAGCAGCTTTCCTAATTATCACATTTTAAAGTTAATGAAAAAAACTATCTGGTGTTGAAACGAATCAGATGATCTAATATTAATATATTTCATTAATTACTTAATGCTTCCTATATGAGGAACAAATCATATTTGCTTTAGGGAAGCAAAGTGCTCATAGAATGAGCACAAAAGTTGATGCAACTTCACAGCTTTTTATTATTTTCAAATATTTAATGAATAGTGAATCAATGCAGGGTTACAAAAATGGTGAATTATCCATTTTCAATTACTAAGTACATAGAAGAAATTGTTATTGTCCTCAAAATAAATAATAATTACAGAAGAATAATGGAAATTACATTCAAAATAATTAATAATTTCACAAGAAAATTGTAATTACACAGATACATAATTCATTAAAATGTAATTAATTATAGTATAATTACAATTTTTCTTTCGTAATTGTTAATTACTTTGAGTACCTATAATTAGAATTTTCTTTTGTAATTATAAGTTATTTTAATTATAATTACAAATATAATTAATTATTTACAATCCTGAATCTATGTATTCTTCTACATAATAC
>JAUEJJ010027332.1:0-10472 GCA_032164275.1 Synergus coniferae
AAAGAAAAGTCTATGAAAACCTTGCGTATTTTTACTAGTATCCATCGACGTAACTGACAATAAGTTCTATATTTGTTGAAATTTAATGAATAACAATTTGCCAAAGGATTTTTCAATCCATTCTATTTTAAAACTTTAGGAACACTTTTTGTGTTGTTATCTTTTATAAATAATTATAAACTGTTAATGTTAAATTGTTATTATTTAGGAAATTTATTTTAACACAAAATATAAGAACAATTGTACATTTTGTATCGAAGTTGCTTGTTACGATTGTAGAAATACACCAAAATTATTATTATTTGTTATTATAAAATTATTAATAATTTTATTAAATTAAATTATATTTAAAAAAAAAACAATTTTATTTCTACATAAAATCTTTTATTTTTAAACTCTTTTTAAAGATTGATTCATTTTATTTAAAAAAAAATGATGATAAGTGATAAAGCGTAACGTCAAAAAGCTCCACAACCCTTATAAATAAATTTGTAGCGTGAATACTTTCAAAAGTTCTTTTTTTTTATAGCAATAAATTTAAATTTAAAAACAAAACACAATTTTGAAAATAATTTTAAAAAAGAATTAGTTATTTCAAAAGTTCCCTGTATTTGGAGAATTACCCATATATGGTATAGACGATTAGTCTGGTTTCATACAAAAAATCTTACTATATCTTTAAACGCGTTTTTCTCAAAACTACGTTTATTCTGTCTGCCCGCAAGATCCTAGTTCCTGTGAAAATGACAAGCCTACAGAACAATAATCAATTTGAGTTTTTTTTTTCACATCTAAAGTGGCGCAATCCTGCGGGCAAGCCGCAGCATACCTTTTTTTGAAGATGCTCACTTTAGCAGTAAAAAAATACAACAAAATATTGCAAAATAAAAACAAAAAAAATGTTTTTGTTCACTTTAAGATGTAAACAATAACATATAAAAAATTTGAAATGATTGCATTTTTTTCTTATAAGAAAGAAATCCCGAAAACAGCCTGAAAAAGAGTGTCAGTTACCAGAGTACCCCCTTAAGTTTGAAAACTATTTTTTGAAGCAAATTAATCTTTTATATATATATATATATTATTTTTCTCTTTTCTCGTAAAATGTACTTTACTATTAGAATTTAGAGTTTAACTTGATTAGAAAATATTTGTAATTTGTAACTAGCGGACACCAATTTTATAGATTTCCTAGGGATGTCTTTGGGACGTTCCTAAGGCGACTTTTGGCATATATCTCCAGAACGACTAGGTCTTAGGAGGTCCCTAACATCTTCAAGACATCTGCAGGATATGAAACGTCTTAGAGACATCGATTGGATTGATATTGGACATGATAGAAGCGTCCCAAGGATATCTATGTGATTTGCAAGGTTTTTATCCCACTGGTTGTTCTCACAAAGTTAACAAATAAAAGAATATAATCAAGAGAAATTTTCAGGCAGATTGTTTTTTTTCCAAATTTACCATTTAACTGCCTTGTAACAATATATTCGTTTATGTTTGTTGCTTTATGATTAGTTTGTATTTTTTTTTAATCTCAAACAAAGTAACAGTGGAACTTTATCATTCCAACTGTATCATTTCTGCTTCAAAATTTTGAACGTAGCTAGAGACTATTAAATTCTATATTTTCAGAAATGAACGCAACTTGTCTTACATTCCCTTCATACTAGCACGTGAAATTATAGAAAATATAGGAAGAGAAACGTCGCATCTATTAATAGCAAACGTCAAGTTGACAACTGGACTGTCATGGGCGGCACGTGCTGGCGGCGGCCGTCATCCACGCAAAGGAACTCAAATGTCTATTTCATTTATATTATTGCGTTTTCGTTTATTTTATTGGGATCAAGAAGAATACTGCACCCACTGTCGAAGTATCCTAACACTAGGATAATTTAATTCAGAAGACACTATTAACTCAGTGTTTCAATGTAAAATGTATGTAATGTAATACAATGTTATGTAATAATACATATGTAATGTAATGTAATGTAATGAATAATTTATTCCACCTCTCACGACAGATACCCCCGTCTCTTGGTCAAAGTTAGTTT
This sequence comes from Synergus coniferae, assembly GCA_032164275.1. Classification (NCBI taxonomy): domain Eukaryota; kingdom Metazoa; phylum Arthropoda; class Insecta; order Hymenoptera; family Cynipidae; genus Synergus; species Synergus coniferae. Next base: position 2,061 of record JAUEJJ010027332.1, read on the forward strand.
TATATGTACGAAACGCGAGCCCGATGAACCGAGCATCCAAATAAGAGTGCATCCCCACAAGAAGCACACTTGAAACTGGCGCCATGAGGTTTGATGACTACATACGTTGGTAGGTGTTTCAGGTTTCTATACGCAGCTCCTTGTCTGTCCCAGAAGCGCAGACGCGACAAGTTCCGATATACTTATTACCAAGAGTACCGAGATATACTCACTCAGACTCCTGCAAAAGTGCAAACTCCCGAAGAAAATTACAGCGGCGCGGCGGACTACGGACGAAATAAAAAAAAATACATAAAATAAGTCATGCAACACGTTTCGTTCTTCTTAAAATTAGGCCAGTTTGAATTTTATCAATTTTTAAACATTTTTTCGGTTCTCAATAAGGGATTTCAGGATATTTCACGGAATTTTAAAAGAATTGCTGCAATTTTAAGAGATTTATGTATACCATAAGAATTCTAAGGGATAATGAGATTTTTAGAAATTTTAAGGTTTCTAGAAATTTAAATATATTTTCATGAATTTTAAAGGATTTCAAAAGATTTATAAGAATTATAAAGGATTTTAAAAGTTGAGGAATGTTAAGAAAATTTCTTGAGATTTTTGTAATTTCTAAAATATTCTGTAAAATTTTAAAGGATTTCATGAAATTTGATGAGATTTCTAAGAACTCTGAAGAATTTAAAGCTAGGAATTTTAAGAGATTTTAATGAACTTTATGAATTTTATGAATTTGAAGGATTTTCAAGTTTGTCCGCAAATTTTATTTAGGGATTTGAAGATATATATATGATTTTTTTTTTAAATTCGTATAATTTAAAAGAATTTCGAAGGTTGTCGTAAAATTTTAAGGGATTTCTAGAGATTTACGATTTTTAAGATTTTTATAAAATGTCAAAGTATTTCAAAAGTTTTCTAGGATATTATACTTATATGAGATATTTTAATGATTTTAAGAATGTAGATTTAACTGTATTTTTTCTGATTCGGAATGACGTAGTATTTCACTCGGTCTCTAAAATTTAGATGATTTTATCACAGGGGCGAATCCAGATAAAGGTTTCGGGGGAGTGCATCAAAGTAAAAGTTTCGGGAGGGGTGGTGCTGTTTGGTAACATCGCTAAAAAAAAAGTGGTGAAAAATATCTTCGAACAATGTAAATACCTCACTTATCAGAAAACTCCCGATTGGACAGAAATTTAAAATTTTTTTTTAGGGATTTTCCAATCAGACCGAAATTTTTAGGGTTTTTCACTTTTTTATACCGTTGAGCAATTAAATAACTATTACGTCTTTTTTGCGATATAAAAAAAAAACAGTTCAAAAATTTACTACATTTACAAATAGCATGATTAAGCGAGGTTCCGCCTTCTAAGAATGTAAGAAAATTTACAGTTTTATAGTAATATTTAAATTCAACAGTTAGCTAATTTTTTATGACTAATTAATCAATTAATTTAATGATTAATTAACCTATTATTTCAAATAATACGGTACAACTATAAATGCAGCAGTTTTTTTATAAAAAGAAATCACAAATAACATCCATACAACAATGAACATAGTTAATTTTAAAAATAACCTATAACTATTATTTTAATAATCCAAAGCGGATGTAGTAATTATTTCATTTCTAAAATTTAGGAAACATTTTTTATAACTATAGTTATGAAGTAATGTAAGCAAATATACAAAAAATGCATGATATGAAGAGTTTTAGGCAGAAACGAACCCAAATTTTCTTCTAATTTTTGTCAAGTTTTATTGCTTGTGATGTACATTGACGTATTTTAGTCGTCTGTTATAATTTGTTACATTTATCAACAATCATTATAAACAAATTCAGGCAATGAAACTTAAATAAAATCAGAAGAAAATTCGGTTCGTTTCTGCCTACAACTGTTCAAATCATGCATTTGTTTATAAAGTCATCAACTGAAATCGGATAACAAAAAAATATCAATGTGAATTACAAACAATGAGATTCGAAAACAATTGGGAGGAAATTCGGTTTGTTTGATTCTGAGCGGGGGGCGGGGGAGGGGATTTAATTCCAGATTATCTTTGAATTTAGAATAAGGCGCGACGAGGTTTCGAGATGACGGCATTCGTCTAAATTCGCGAAAGACGGAACGAAGAATGGGGACGCGACGCGACACGAACGCAAAGTGATCAAAGGTCACCGACGAAGTCGATAACCATCGACCGGTTATCTCTCCCCGGAGGAGTGACCGCCGATCTCAATCGTTATCGACGATGAATAAAATAATAAAAAGAAATAAAATAAAATAAAATAAAGAAAATCACTAAATGCCCACTTCGCAAACAACTGGGGAAAACACAAACGCACTTCAACGATGATAAGCCTGGGAAGAATCCCTGATGATGAACACCGATGCTGACGACAAGTCCTGAAGACGTCGGAAAACTGCCGAAATCCTGAAAAGATTGGAGACCGGAGAAGAAAAGAAACACCTTTATATTTAACTTTAAGAACACTGGGATTTATTTTAGGTTTAGAAATCGGAACATGGATACGAATCACAAGAGGAAAGGTGATCTCGAGTGCGATCCTTATCCGATGCTCGTATTGTAACTGTAGAGCTACTCACGAAAAAACTAGAACTCCCTCAGGCGATTTGCAGATTGCCCCCAAAAATCGCACGTTTTGGGAAACAGAGGAAAGACCTCGAGCTCTCCGATTCGTCAGTCCTCCGATCGTCGCTTGTTTCTGGCCGGTCGACGACCTTCTTAGAAAAGTTCCAGACGCTGTGGAATTCCAAGAAATATTCCAACGAAAAACTCTAGTTTCTTAAATTCTAGGTACTTAATACTCGGATAATTCCTTGAAAGGCACAACTCTGACGTACGACCAGGCGACTGAAATTGAATTAAATTATTATTTATTGTATTGAAAATAGAGCTTCCCAATTTCCCAGAATAGGTTGGCCGGCCTATTTGCTGAAAAGAGTCCAGACTTTCAAACAATTTTTTTAAAAAATGAGACCAAAACGATGGTCGTACAAATAGGTGTATATCACGTTTCTGCCTAAAACTCTTCAAATCATACATTTGTTTATATTATTTGTTTATAAAGTTAGGAAATGGTATCGGATGATAAAAATACCACATTTTCATGATCACATTTCACCTCATTGCTCTGAACGAGCGATTTTAATGCATAAATATACTCCACAAAAGCATAATCCATTATACAATCAAAAATTCAAAAGTCGGACTCAATAGATCTCTTGAGAAATGAATGCAGAATTTTTCTAAAAAAAGAAATAGAAAATCGGTGAAGAATTGCAGCCTAAAAATTATTTTGAACATCGTTCTTTGATTTTGCCTCACTGCGGAACGCCACGATTACTGGGACATCTACCCTAACTTATTATTCTTATGGGATATTTAAGTATTTTTAGTCAACAAAAAAGTTGTTTCGTCATTGAGCGCCTCGTCCATATGACATTTACAACTTACATATAAAATCGCCTCGAATATTTTTTTTTTCGTTTCTTTTAAATCTTCCAGTTCGTAAACCACTTCATATAAATTAATGAAATTTTAAGGTAAAGTCAACAATTATCTACACTTCGCATATAGCGATGAATGAAAATATTATTCCTGTTTTTTTATATAAGAATATATTCAATTGTTTTAAATAAATGGCATTTACGGAAAATGGACGTCTTAAAAATCGTCTTTTCAAGGACAAAAATATTCATTATAGTTTTGAGAATACATCATAAAAATTCCAGAGTGGATTATTGGATACTTTTTATTATACAACTAATTTTGCAGAGTCGAAAAAGCTTCGAGCGGCGACTCGACTTTACAATATTAGTTGTCTAATAAAAAATATCCAACGGTCCATTCTGAAATTTTTATGAGGTATTCTCAAAACTATAAGGAATATTTTAGTCCTTGAAAAAACAATTTTTAAGAAATCAATTTTTCGTAAATGCCATTTATTTAAAACAATTGCATATTTCTGATATAAAAAAAAGGAATAATTTTTTCATAAATATGCTATAAGCAAAGTGTAGGTAATTGTTGACTTTAATTTAAAATTTCATTAATTTATATTAAATAGTTTACGAACTGGAAGATTTAAGGAACCTTCATTTCTTCTACTCCAAATGTTTAAACACTTGTAACTTGAAAAATTTGCATATATTGAAATAAAAAAATACGTGTCTATTCTTCACATTCTCATCAGAGAGAATGTAATAGATTCGTGTAAAATTTGACCCCCCCCCGTTTTTGTCAAATGTCCACGTTCTGAGACCCCCTGAACCCAAAGAACATGTTTTGAAGAATGTGTGTGTCTGTGTGTGTAGATTTTTTGTTTGTGTGCACGATAACTTTCGAAAGAATTGACAAATTGAATTGGTCTTTACTATACTCTTTTAGTGTCCTAAAATGAAGGTTAGGTTCGTTAGTCAGCCAATTTGGATAAAAATTCAAAAAGTTTAAGCATTTTGAAAATTTTTGAAACCACTTTTTTTTAATTTACAAATTCTATGTATGGATCCTCGTAGCACTCAAAAAGTACAAAAATTTATCCTCATGACTTTTTTCGATAAAAAAATAATTGTCAAACTTATGAGATTTGCAAAATTGAAAGAAACGAAAAAAATATAATAACAATTTGAAGCCAAAAAACGCGCGATATGAAAAAAAGTCAAGAGATCAAAAATGTTTCTTCTTAAACGCTCTACACGAATGGTATAAACATTTTTTGAATTTTTTTTTAAAGACCGAGCGCGAAGCGCGAGTGTCCTGATGAGAATGTGATCCTTAAGGTCGATACAACTTTTAAGTAAATGAGTTCTCTTATTCGTTTAAAATTAAAATAATTAAAACAAAAGTATATAGCACCGATAAAGGTAGCTAAGCGCTCGAGCATCCTGAAGAGCGCAAGCGCGCGAAATGTGCAAGCGTCCCAAAGGGTGCAAACGCCCGAAGAGCGCAAGCGCGCGAGACGCGGAACATGGAACGCGAAGTGCGACGTGTTATGAGAATGTGCCCGCGAAGCGGGCAGACTTTTTTGTTTTTAAAACATGAAAAAAAACCTGCCCGCTTGGTGGGCACATTCTCAACACGTTGCGCTTCGTGCACCGTGTTGCGCGATTCGTGACGCTTGCGCTCTTCGGGACGCTATTGTTTTAATTATTTTTGTTATAAATGAAAAAACATTCCGGGCGATTTTATTTTTCAGTTGCAAATATGATGTGGAATCACTCATACAAAACAGAGCGCGAAGTGCGCGATGAGTATGTGCCCGTACAGTCAGTACATTTTTCAGTCTCATCTAATGAGAAGGTATTGGTTGTTTTTTTTTATAATACTGTATACATTATGAATATATTTTAAAACTTGATTATGAATAAAAACTTTCTGTACGCTTATCTTGTATATTATTTTTAATATAGGGGAGACCGGGGCTCTTTAGCCAATTTTTTACTTGACGATTTTTAATAACATTTCATTTAACTTTAAAAAATTTCGGTGTTCACCATATAGAAGTATACTCGTACTTTTGGATAGCACTGAGAATTTTTTCATGCATTTATGTTAACTATTGGAAAAATGGAACATTTTTTTCCAGAGAGGTCACGAACTTGCTCCATGTGTGGGGCAAGTTAAGTGGGCGGGGTAAGTTAATAAAAGTCAGTATAAAATCCACTGATGAAGGGGATAATTAATTATTTAGTCATGTTATTAATTTATTCCTTTATTGAATCTTATTTCAATCGAAAGCTATCGTTTACAAAATCTTTATCACTTTTTTAACATTTACTTCATAATTATCATAAACCGTTTTGCGCTTTTTTTTTGTATTATTTTTTACATTAACCAACTTGCCAGGCTATGTTTTTTAAAATTAATTTCTTTTGTAAATGAAGAAACTCAAGTAATAAATTCGAACGATTCATCATTTCAAAGCTCTTGGTATGGAATATTGAAAACCATATTTAGTTTTAAATATATCGATTATTTATTAATCTATAAAATGAAACAATCAAAAAGTAAAAATTTTACTAACTTCATTCCGTCAAAAGCAGTTTTTAACGATATTTCTTACACAAGCCTGCGAGATGCAATGAAATCACAGCTGATGTCTTTGCTTAACTTAATACACATGCGTTAAGCGCGGTGGCGCTGTTAACATTTCTGTTGTTTAAAAAAGGAGCGTTAACCATCTTACCCCGTTGGCCAACTATTCCCGGTCTCCCTTATCATAAAAATATGTTATTAATAAACATTTTACTGAATTACACCGCCATCTAGAATATGCTCAATACGAAGAAAATTTGTACATAGATGCAATCACTAAAACATGAATTTATTACATTTAATTCATTCAATTAAAAACCATTGACAAATTGCATTATTTGGAACAAAAAGATAAAACTAGTTCGAGTTTCGTTGCAACAGCAATCCTTTTCCTGTAATGCAATATATTTGACGAAAAAATGTTTTCTTCTGGTTAAATAATATATATGTAGATAGTGGATAAAATTCAAGACAGAGTCTCGAATAAAGGGATTAGAAAGTATATATATATACACACACACACACATATATATATATACACACATAAGATTGTTTAGGGAAGAATATATAAAGTCCCTACCTACTACGGTCAGAAAAAAGTTTATAGGCAAGCAAGAGATAAAACTGCTTATCGAAGTTAATCAACGTGCGTTTGGGGAGTAACAGTATTGAACGTACTCACTTAGAAATATATATCGTATCTTCTTTATCTTGCTTTGATAAAGAAGTACACATGTGGAAAAATCTTTATTTTGAATTCATTTTATGTAGAATCTTCTCAGTCATTGTTATACACTACGTATATTACCAAGTATGTAATTTTGGTTTTAATAATGACAATTTTTATCGTATAGATGTGGCGGTATACTGGTTTTTTTTTTGTATTTTTCTTATCTTTAATTTGTTTGTTTTCACATTTTTAAAATTGTTTACAGGTTTGTAATTTCTTTTAATTAAAATCTAAAGGTATCGTGAAGAAAATTAAACCTCCGCTTTTTTCAACCTGCTCGAATACGCAAGGATCCATGAAAATAAAAAAAAAAGTCAAAACAAGAAAAATTACAAATAAAAGAAATATAAAAAAAATCTGCCCGCTCCGCGGGCAAATTCTCATAACACGTCCCGCTTTGCGCTCCGTGTTGTGCCCTTCGGGACGCTATTGTTTTAATTATTTTTGTTTTAAATAAAGAGAACTCATTTACTTAAAGTTCCACATTCTCATCAAGACATTCGCGCTCGATATTTGACATAAAACTCGCGCTCCGTACAATATAGGTACAAATAAATAAGTTTGAGCACGCCTATACGACGCGCGATTTGTTCGTAACGCTTCGTGCTCTGGAATATTTGATCGTCAAGCTTCGATTCTTTATATTAATTTTGTATACATTTTCTCATATTACTCGTTTTTTGGCGTGTAAATTAAATTTTTTACTTACTTTATCAAAAAATAGTAGAAGGAACATTTGGAGATCTTTTAAAAACCATTAATTATATTCCTTATCATTTCATCTGTATCTTGCGTTATTTGGATAAAAATTTGAATTTTCGATTTTTAAAAATAATTCAAAAAGTTTTTATATCACTCCTGTAGAGCGTTCAAAAAGAAACAGTTTTCATCTCTTGACTTTTTTTCATATAGGGCGTTGTTTGGCTTCAAATTGTAATTTTTTTTCGTTTTCTTTTTGAATTTTCGAAATGTTATACTGACAATTTTTTTTTTATCGAAAAAAGTCATAAGGATAAATTGTTTTACTTTTTGAGTACTACTATTATCCATACATAGAATTTGTAAATTAAAAGAAGTGGTTTCAAAAATTTTCAAAATGCTCCAATTTTTTGAATTTTTATCAAAAATGGCTGGCTAGCGAACTTGACATTTATTTTAGTACATAAAAGAGTATAGTGAAAACATGTTTTTTGGGTTCAGAGGGTCTCAAAATGTGTAAATTTGACAAAAACGGGGGAGGGGTCAAATTTTACACAAATCTAATACATTCTCCGATGAGAATGTAAAAATGGGACCTGTATACCGATTTCCTGTCCAAATAATCCGGCAACCTGGATGATATGGGTCAGGATAACTGGATTTATATTGTATTTAGATGATGAATTAAAAATCTTCTTTATCATAATTTACAGCGAAATGCAGAGAAACAATTTTCATTATATTGAATTACACACATTGAAATTTACATACATTGAATCACATAAGGTTATGCACGCTAAATGGGTTTCTGATCTGTAAAAAAACACAAAACATTATTTTACGATACACGCAAAGAAATTTTGTAACACAATACGTTAAAACCGATATTACAATTTAGTATAATCTTTTACGATTTAGGA
>JAUEJJ010027372.1:0-10463 GCA_032164275.1 Synergus coniferae
TTCACCTATTCGAAATTGCCGCCCTAACTTATTCAATATGGCTGCCTTGGTAGAATGGTCCTGATTGGTTGCAGTTTCTTTTACTTGCGCGTGGCGAGACCATGAGTAGTTGGATCATGCACTCACTCACTCCTCGAACCCCTTCCCTTCCACTTTCAGGTAGATCAAAGGGATCAAAGATATTATAATATCTTTGGGTAAATTCACACTCTACATAAAGCACCCCTCACAGCCGTAGAGTTTCTGTGTTGCGACGTGGTTGCGACGTAACACATGTGGAATATGACTAATATGATATCAGTGTGAGATTATTATAAGCGAAACGTTTAGTAGATAAAAGTAGGTAATTGTAATAGTCAGTTAACTGTAACACAGGAAAGAAGAAGCTTTTAAGTTCAGCTACTACTCTTTTATTAATTTACGTATTGTGCATAAATAAAAAACAAAAATTGTGTGTTTACATAACTTATTAAAAAAAGAAACAGACATCGAATAAAAATATGCGGTTTTTAAAATTTATTACGCTTGCATTACTTTTCCTCGTATTAAATGTTAAATTCTGCATTGGTTTCAAAATATTGGCCATTGTTCCTTTAAATAGTCACAGTCACTTCCTTATGTTTGAAAAACTAATGAAAGGTTTAACAAAAAAGGGACATCACGTTGATATTGTGAGTCATTTTCCCCAAAAAGAAAATTTTTCAAATTATAATGACTTAAGTTTAGCTGGTAGCTTGCCAGATTTAAATAACAATATCATCTACGATGCTATTAAAAATGTGTCAACATATTTCTTAATAAAAAATTATGCAAAACTATTAGGTGATAATATTTGTGAATTATTAGATCATCCAGTGATGCAAAAACTAATTAATGAAAATACCAATAATACTTCGTACGACCTCATCGTTATGCACGTAAGCTTACTACTTACAATTAGTTTCAATTTTACATACCCTTGGAACTTGATCTAACATTCATTTTGAACATTGTGCAAAATTTTCGTGACACGGTTTTATTAAATTTTGTCTCAAAATCGTGTAACTTAAGGTTGGCATCACATAGAGGGATATTTTTTTTAAATTGAAGAGGAATTCTTACCAAACATAGGAAAATTGTAAAGAAATTCTAAAAAAAAATTGGTTTGTTTTGAAAATTTGTAAAAATTTGACATTTTTGGGGAACATAATCGTTTATATATCACCACGTATGCTTAGAAATTATATTTTATTTTCTGCATATATTTTTATATATATTTTTTTCTACATATTTAAAGTATGTTAATATAGATCAAAAAACAAAATGGCGGATTCAATATAGTGGATTGATATTATAAAAACAAATGCGAATTGACTAAAAATCATTACGCTGACATTTTCCGGGTCACTAATTTCAAATCCAAAGTGAAAATTTCAGAAAAGAAAAGGATAGATCCAATGTGGCTAACTAAAATTGCAAAACCAAAGGCGATTTGACTGAAAATAGTTACTCATTTGGTTTTTTGAATTTTTGACGATGGATTTGAAATCATTGACCAAAAAATCCCCTAGTGTCGTAACAGGAAATTTTGACGCCCTGGGCAAAGGCAGATCAGTTCACTCTTCACATACACCTCCACCCAAGAACCCGCGTGAATTTAAAGTTATATGCTAAAATATCGAGTCAGTTTAAAACTGAATATTTTTAAAAAGTTAATAAGGAGTCATAAAAATTAATATAAACAGCGAAACAGATATTTTATTTGCATTGCGTTTTGCACACACATGGGACGGCACCCTTAAGCTGCCCTGTGATTGGCACATTGGATCCACCCTTTCGTTTTTTGAAATTTTAACTAAGCGTATGTATTAATCAATAAACGATTCTTTTTCCAAAAATGTTTCCCAACTGTGGCTCTATGTAGATATTGTAGAAATTAAGGGGGGCACCCAGTTTAGAAGGCTTATTTTTATGCTTTCTTTGTTATTTTTTTTTTTTTGAAGGGGAAGAAATGTTTGGAATTGATTGAAACTGCAAGGTCATTTTATATATGATTCAAACTACATCTCAGATTTTTTTCAAGATTTTTTAATCGAAAATATCGATTTTGAATCGCCCAATTCTCCTAGTTCGCAGCTCCCGAAATCGCAATCCGTATACGTATAAAGTTATACAAAGAGCTACAGTCCTCCCTGCTGGAAATAAAGAGGTAGGAAGAGGTATAAATTTGGAGATAGAAAGAGATAGAACTTCCAAGTATCCATTTTGCATCTCCAAAACGCTATCTCTTCCTATCCACCATTGTATCCCCGTGTCCGGTGATATTTATCTCTTCCTATCCCCCAGTCCATCTCTGTGTCTGGTAATATCTATCCCTTCCTTTCCCTTAGTCTATTCCTATTTCTGATAATATCTATCTCTTTCTATCCCTTAGCCTATCTCTATGCAAAAATATTTTATTCCTTTCTATACCTAAATCTATCTCCCCTGCTAGAAATTTGTATCTCTTTCTATCCCTAAGGCTATCTTCCCTTTATTAAATTATTAATTTTCATGTTTTAAACATGCATAATTATTTTATAACTATAATATTTTATTCATACATATTAATAAAATCATACCACTAACGTACATGACACCGAAAAATCCGCATATATAGGGTTGCGAACCCGCGCGCATCGAGTTCGCTGTCCAACGCTTAGTCCACTGAGCTAACGAAAGACTTAGGAATTGTGCGGTAAAAACCAATATCATTCATCCGAGAGAGCTTTATCACAGTCTATCTCTTATTTATTCAACTCAATATTTTTTCAATCTCCTTGTTAATATCTATAACCTGTACCCAGTGGGCAAAAAGACATTGACATCCTGAGGACGTCCTAAAGACATCCTTATGACATCCATGTCAGTCCAATAGATGTGCAAATGACTTCTCATGTCTTAAAGACGTCTTTTGGACATGAAACGTCTTTAGGACATCATTTGGATTGACATGGTCGTCCTAAGGATGTTAATGTCATTTTTCCCACTGGGTATCTTCAATTTCTTCATTTATCTTTCATCTATCCACCTCTACCTTTTTAAATCTCTTTTTCAGTCGTTATAATCACTATAAACCCATCTCTTTTAATCTCCTTACATTTCTATCCCAGCCTCCCAGTGGGCAAAAACACATTGACATCCTGAGGACGTCCTAAAGACATCCATATGACGTCCATGCCAGTCCAATAGATGTCCAAACGACGTCTCATGTCTTAAAGACATCTTTTGGACATGAGACGTTTTTAGGACATCATTTGGGCTGACATGGTCGTCCTAAGGATGTCGTTAGGACGTCCTTGGGACGTCAATGTCTTTTTGCCCACTGGGCTATCTCTCATCTCTTTGTCAGTATAATCACTAATCTATCTATTTTAATCCCATTTTTCCTGTATCTTATCCTATTTCTTGTCAGCTACTTCTATCCTTTTAATATTCCCTTGCGCCAATATGGTTCCACTGCTTTATCTTCTAATCCGCTCTTCTCGATCTCATAGATGTATTTTACTTATGTATTTGTTTAAGAATAAATTGGGAGAATTTATGGCTAAGGTCACGCTTCCAATATGCCCTTAAATAATTCCAAATAAGTACTTTTTTAAAACGAAGTAATTGAACCGAAATAAGTAGGCTTGGTTAGAAATCCGTGGATTGAAACAGATAGGAGTAAATAGGAAGAGATAAACAAGAATAGGCGAGCAATAGAAAGGAATAGAGAAGTCGTGATTAAAGAAGGTAGGAGAGAACGGTGATTGAAAATGAGATAGAAAGAGATAGACGGGAATGGACAAGAGATAGAAAGAGATAGAGAAGTGATGATTGAAAGGGATAGGAGCAATTTTAATTCAGATGGATATAGAAATAGATAGACTGGAATAGGCAAGAAATAGATAGAGAAATGCGGATTGAAAGAGATAGGCGTGGATTTGGATTGAAAGGGAGATAGAAAGGGATGGAGAAATGGAGATTGAAAGAGATAGAAGCGAATTGAGATTGACCAGGAAATAAAAATGGATAGGGAACTGAAGATTGAAAGAGATAGAAGCTAATTGAAATTCACAAAGAGATAGAAAGCGGTATACAAGTATATATAGAGATAGAAAGAAATAAAGAAGTGGGGATTGAAAGAGATAGGAGAGAACGGTGACTGAAAAGGAGATAGAAAGGGATAGATGGGGATGGACAACAGATAGAAAGAGATAAAGAAAGGGGGTTGAAAAATGTAGGCGTTAATGTGGATTGAGATGGAGATAGAAAGACATAAGCAGAGATAGACAAAATATAGAAAGGGATAGAAAAGAGGAGATTCAAAGAGATAGGCGTGGATGTGGATTGATATGGAGATAGAAAGACATAGCCGGGAATAGGCGAGAGATAGAATGGGATAAACAATCTTTATCCCTTTCTATCTTAGAGATAGACGGAGATAGAAAAGGATTGAAGTTCTATCTCTTTACTTTCAGCAGGGCTTACCATAATACCAGTGTGACGCCATAAAATCCCGCGGTTTAGACTTAAAATAGTGGGGGGACATATCCTGAAAAAGAAATCTGCATAAAAGCGAATGACAAGCCATTCACACTCGAATTTCTCATATCTGAATTTCACATATTTGAATCTTTCCTATCTGAACAAATTACTTTCTCACATCTGAACTACACCGCTCTCATATCTGTCCTTACTCAATTGCGCATGCGTTGCACTCTCGGCATCTGACTGGTTGCTAACTGGCGCGCAGTTTTAAATTCTAAAATGCAATACGCAATGCGCATGTACAATGTACATACGTCAGTTTAGGTGGGGTCATAGTTCAGATATCAGAAGGAAATTTGTTCAGGTATTGAAAGTCTCTAGCACGGATTAGTTCAGATATGAGAAATTCGAGTGTACAGTGAAAGTTGGTAAAAGCTAAATACGTTCTTAGGTATTTTTCGCACCCTGCTATTTTGCTTTTGGTCATCTTTTAAAAATCCCAATAATTGGAATTGTGACTACTACTTTATACGATTGGATGAATGATCCAATTGGAAATCTTCTCAATCCTTCTTTTGTTCCTGGAATGTTTCTTTCATATTTAGAACATATGAATATTTTTCAACGTCTTATTAACACAGTATCAACAACAGTGACAAAATATATGTACAATTATTATACTGCGCATCAAAATAAGTATGTGGAAAAATATTTTGGACCAGGATTCCCAGATGTCAATGAACTTCAGAAAAATATAGCTCTCGTATTAGTTAATTCTCATTTTAGTTTGAGTGGAATTAGACCATTAACTCAAGCAATCGTCGAAGTTGGAGGAATACACATTGAAGATGAGGAAGGAAAATTACCGTCTGTAAGGGTTCTTATTCTAAAATGGGGGTGAGTCGGATGAAGTGAATAGTGAAACATGTTTGAACTTGTAATATTGGTACATGATACAGAAAAGCGGAAATTATTATATTGCAATACTAAATTAAAGTGAGAACGTTAATTTTTGAGTTATTAAGAACAGCATATGAATTATAGACTGGTTAGAATTGTAACACCACCTGTTTTTCGATGTTCTGTTAGGTTCTCTTAGCTCTTAATAGTCAGCGAGCCTAGTGAGCCTGTATCCCCACTATGCCCCCACCGCTATCGTACCGTCAGCCATCTTGAGTCCGAGCGTATAAATCCGACTGCACGACGCTCAGACGGCTCAGCCTCAGACGAGTCAGACGACAGACCTCAGGGTTCAGTCTAGTCGAGCGCTACTGACAGACTAGTTCGGGTAATTCTCGTCTGATGAAACTCAGGAATTTTCGCTATGCTTAGGCGTTACCTATCATAGCCAAAGTCGTCAGGAATCGCAAGGTGTCGGTGCATCTATACATAATATTCCTAAAAGTTTTTCTCCTCAATGAGGATTGTCAATATTCAGGCGCACCTGTCATTGCCAATCCGGAAGTCGTAGGAATAGCAATGTTTAGGCTCACATATCATTGCCATTCCTAGCAGTGTTCGATACTACCGACCAGGTAACGTTTTCAGAGTACTCTCACTCTTATTTTCGCCCTCCATACATTCCGTTTTCCGTTAAAGAAATACTGTAACTTTTCCGACATATCGAAACCAGTTTATATATATATATACTCACACATAATCGCTACCGCGCACTCATTACTAGCTTCTCAACTTAGCAATGTAAAAGTGTCAGGGAAATATATATTTGTTATATTTTTGTTACTAAAACAGATAAAACAGGTAAAACAGATCGTCACAGAACATCCAAAAACCCCCATTACCCCGGTACCGGGGCTATTAGGGACGCATAACACTCATTGACTTTTTCACACACACCCTACACCACATCGAAGTTAGAGAGAATTTGTTTAAAGCGTATCTTAGGGGAGGCTTTAAGCTTTTAAACGATATGAATAATTTTCAAAAAAGTATTTTTGTGTATTCATAGCATTCAATAATAAAAAAAGTGTCCCGAATAGCCCCGGTATCCCCTAACTTCTGATTCCGGTTGTGTTATAGCTCAGTGGAAGGGGAAAATTGTCTCAACTCTGCCTAAAGGATCTCTAGGTTACACACACACACACACGCGTATAGCCTCTAGTTACATATATGTATATAAAACCGAGAGCGAAAGGCAACGACCAAATATTTTCAAGTTAAAATAAATAAAGTAGTCTATTCAAAAATTAAATTTCATATTTTACAAAACGTGATATAGGTCTTTTTGGAAGTGACTTAATAGTTTAGCAGTGTTTCATGGATGTTTTCAGAAAATATAATAATAAATTCAAGACTATGCTGACAAAGTTCTTATAGCGAAAGTTCACTACACCATTATTTCATACGAAAGCAGAAGTAATGAGGAGGATTAAACTTATGCTTTCTGTTACGCGTGGTATTTTTTATAATTAAAGATCATTTTCTATCGCTTTTCAAGTTTTTTATAGGTTTAAAACGTGAAAAAATTCACTTTCAAATAATTGAGAATGACAACTACTCAGTGGGCACAAAATTTGAGGATGTCTTTACGACATTGTTACATCTTTATGATAACTGTCGACATCTTACGTCCATGTCATTAAGATGTCTTTACGATGTCGTAAAGACATTGTCAAATCCTAAGACGTGTTTGCGACATCGCAAAGACATTTTAAAGACATGGACATAGGATGTCTTAACGATGTCGTCAAAATGTCGTAACGATGGCGTAAAGACCTCGCCAAAAGTTGTGCCCACTGGGTCAGCACTGTCAATATATTTATCTTGTTGAGGAGTTTAAATAAAATTGTGCTTACTAAAAATTGTAGATATTTACAAATCGTTAATTTTGCTTGAATAAATCACTTACAAAATTACACAATACACTGAGATGCCAGGATAACTCTATTCACTTTAGCGCGTTTCTTAGGAACTGCGTTGGTCGCATATTTAGATGAGGGGAAGTGAGAGGTCGAAATAGATGCATCACGAGCTCGACAGTACCGTAGCCACTGAGTGGGCAGTACAATAAACGGATAATTTCGTTATTTTGATACAGTTCACCAGAGTTCGCATTCAATGTGAAAAGTTACCAATCGAACACAGCCATTCAAAAGCAACCATTTAGTAACCATTTAATGATATTTTTAGTAACATTAAAAGTGGCATGCGCAACGCATGCGCATTTTAGATTCCGCTTAAATTAAAATTGCATACGAATCCCGGACTATTCTCAATTGATTACGGATTTTTCCAAAAAGAAACAGACAACTTTTAGATTCCAATTTAATTTCGGATTCAAGTTGGGCATTAAATATTATACATCATTTTTCAGAAATACTCCGAGCGAAAAAATAACCGAGAGACTTGGTTGGGATGCGTTGCATTATTTAGGTAGTTAGGTTTGATCCTCCACAAAAGTGTTTAGGATCTTTCATATAGCATTAAGCCTTTGATTTACATGTTTAATGATCCTATATTTAATTGTGAGTATATACGAGTAAATATGAATTAAGGACAAAAATCTAAAAAATAATAATATCCGTGTATCTCACAAAAGCGTAACTTTTTTCATTATTCAAGTTGCACTCCTATTCACGTGATTCGACTCTCTCCTAATAGCTATAAAATACCACTTGTTAAAATTCCCAGTGAGCACAAAATTTGGCGACATCTTTACGACATTTTTACATCTTAAAGACATCCTGTGTCTATGTCGTTAAGATGTCTTTGCGATATCATAACTACATCGTAAGTTTTGACAATGTCTTTTCGACATCGTAGACATCTAAACGACATGAATGTAGGATGTCGTAAAGTTATCGTAGAAATGTCGTAACGATGTCGTAAATACATCCTCAAATTTTGTGCCCACTGGATTTTCTTGTTTCAGAAATGTTCACTAATTTTCATAATCATAAGAATTCAAAGAATAGAGAAAAATCTTTTTTATTTGTTTAAGGTAATACTAAAATGGCTTGACGAAAGTCACGACGGCTGTATTTATATTTCTTTCGGAGCGATGACAAAAATTGAATCATTTCCAAAGAAGATTTTGGAATCATTTTATGCCTCATTTAGAAACATCGATCCAGTTCGAATCTTAATAAAAATTGGCAAGGATGACGAATTGCTATCTGGTTTACCAAAAAATGTTAAAACGTTCTCATGGCTTCCACAGATTCAAGTTTTAAGCAAGTAACTCTTTGAAAATGATTTCCTCTAACCATTGATAACCTATCCCAATAGGGCATCCACAAGGGTGAGGCATCCCGCCCCATTACATAAAATTAAATTACATTACGTAAAATTACGATATCGTTATGACATATTTACGACATCGTATACATCCTATATCTGTTTCACCGAGATATCTTTAATTTGTGTTCACTAAAATTGGGCCCAAATCCTTGAACATTCCACAGACATCCTCAGGATGTTCATAAGTCGTCCAATATCAATATAATCGACGTCTCTGAGACTCCAGTAGGCACCAAATTTGTAGACGTCTTTACGACATCTATACAACATCGTCAAGACATCATATGTCCGTGTCTTTAAGATGCTTTCGCGATGTCGTAAAGACGTCGAAGGTTTGGCAATGTCCGCGACATCGTACACACCCAGTGAACACAAAAATTGGCGTCGTATTCACGACATATTTACGACACTTTACGACATGCTATGTCCATGTCGCTAAAATGTCGATGTCGAAAAGACATTGCCAAATTGTACGGCGTCTTTACGACATCGCAAAGACAGCTTAAAGACATGGACATATGATGTCTTCACTACATATGTACAAATGTCGTAACTATGTCGTAAAGATGTCGCCAAGTTTTGTACCCGCTGGGAAGATTGACATGTTTTTGAAAATAAAAAAATAAAATTGAGTTCTTGAAAATACCTACTCCTTAAATTTATATTTAAAAGATATTATAAGTACTGCAAATTAAGATTCATCGTCAGATTGAATATTTCAGAGCACAAAAACATTAAAGCATTTGTCACACACGGTGGTATGATGAGTGCTTTGGAATCCATGTATTTTGGCATACCTATGATCGGAATACCACTTTTCTTCGACCAATTCAGTAATGTTAATCATTATGCGCATCATAATTGTGCAATCGCTTTGGATTTAGATTCTCTGAATGAACTGACTTTTACAACTGCTATTCAAAGAATTTTGGAGGATCCTATATACAGGTAACAGTCATCTTTACGACTTTATTACACTTTTACGATATCATAAAGATATCCTATGTCTGTGTCGACAAGATATCTTTAAGAAATTTTATTGTGCAAAGATCTCTTTATGTCATCTTTACGATACAGACATTAGACGTTTTTACGACGTCGAATAAATGTCGCCAAGTTGTTGTAAAGATGTCGCCCAATTTTTTGCCTAATGAGTATACAGGTTTCTCTACCATTCCATCAAAATAAGATCTTAAGAATACAATTTCACTTACTTTATTTATTTTTTTTATTTTAGAAATAGCATCAGTAAATTTCGGAATCTTTACTTCGATCGACTTGCGAAACCCTTGGATACAGCAATTTTTTGGGTAGAATACATTGCCCGAAATGGAAATGTTTTAAGATCAGCAGCTCTAGATTTGAAATGGTGGCAACTGGAATTATTAGACGTTTATGCTCTTCTGTTTATTATCAGTTTTACTACATATTATTTTATATATTTAATCATTAGAAAATTGTTTTATGGTTGTTATCGTTCAACAAAACTTTCTCGTAGTCTTAATAAAAAGAAACAATAAAGTAAAAATAAAATACTGTAATACTATACCTAATAATATTATTATAATATAATAATAATAATATATAGGTACTATAATACTTTAACAGTGATGTCCAACAGGTAAGTACCATAAATGAGCCTCCCGCGATCAAAACGGGACACGCTCGAAATGCCTTGGTTTCAGTTGGCCCCTTGGTTATTCTCGTTCTTG
>JAUEJJ010027453.1:0-10449 GCA_032164275.1 Synergus coniferae
GCCATTGAATTTTATTCCGGACAAAAACGGAATTTGTTTGGATTTACAGGCATTAAAGTGTACAATTTTTTCAATGCAATATAACCCACTTCAATGCTCTCCTTTTTACAGGGATATCATCGTCAATGCAACAACCCAGATAACAATCGTGCGACGCACATTACTCGCACGTCGTGCGGGTAACGCCATGCGACTTATGTATATGATACGCATATCTCCTTCTCTTTTTTATTGAAGATTTTCGGTTTATTAGCGATATTGCGTAAGTTATTCTTTCTTTATAATTAAAGTAGTCACTTTTAAGTGACTTGTTATTTAATTTATCATATAAAAATTGCATATATTTTACCCCGTTTTTCCTGCACTTTTAATTGTGTGAATTTTGGGGTTAGGTTGCGCGTATATGTCGAAAAAAAAGTTTTCATTGCGTGCTTTTATTTTACATTTTATGATGAGTAGAAAGAAGTAAGTTGCTTCCTAATTTTTTCTTCTCTTTTTAATCCGATTTCACTTTCCCTCTCTTTCCATCTGCATTTTTTTCTGTTTTTCTTCAAAGGAAAAAGTTCACATTGTGCATGCTTGCATGCAGTGTTTAGAAAATATATCGAAGATCTTTTTGGTATACTAGCGAAATTGTAAGGTATTCTTTTTTCAATTATAATAAAGTAGTCATTTTTAAATGAAATATTATTTAATTTCCCTAATAAAAACTGCAAATAATCCCATTTTTCCTGCGTTTTCAATTCTGCGAATTTTGAGGTTATTGGTTGCGTATATGTCGAAAAAAATAAGTTTCAATTGTGTTTTTATTTTCTATCTTCACTCTTTGTTTTATCTGTACATTTTCTTTGTATTATCTTTGTCGTACAATTGTTTTTCAGTTTGACATTTTGTTAAAAAGTGTTTTTTATATCATATATTAAATAATATAGCTTTCAATGTTTATTTAACAGTGTTAACATTTCGAAGGATTTCTTGATATTTTGTGAGATTTTAAGGATTTCTAGACTTCAAGAGATTTTTTTTAATTTTTAAAAGATTTCGTCAATATTAAAAAAAAATTTTTATGTACTTTGAAGAATTTTTAAGAGACTTTTGGGAATTTAAGTGATTTTAAATTTTAAGTGATTTCAAGGGATTTTAAAGTTCTTCATGGAATTTTAAAAGATTTAAAGAGATATTTTTGAGTTTCAAAAGAATTTGTGAAATTTTAAAGGATTTCGTGAAGTTTTAAAAGATTTTAAGGAATATTGAGAGATTTTAAATATTTTATTCGAATTCTGAGGTTTTTATGATTTTTAAAAGATTTTGTGTAATCTGAAAGGATTCCGTGAAATTTTAAGAGATTTTCAGGAATTTCAAGGGGTATTACATTTAAATAATTTCAAGACGTTTCTAGGATTTTCTAAAATTTTCAAAGAATTTTAAGGTATTTCAAACGTTTTGTGAAATAATTAAGAAATTTGAATAGGTCTTTAGAAATTTCGACATATTTACATATCTTAAGTGATTTTAATAAGGAATTTTAAAAGATGTTTCAAGAGATTTTTATGATTTTTAAAAATTCTGTAAAATTTAAAATGTTCTGGAAGACAAATTTAATTTTTGGGATTCTATAAATGAAACCTTTATGTGGAGGTTAAGGTTCTTATTCATTTGAAAACGTTAAAGAAAAAGTTTTTTTAAAGGATATTCTTTACAATAAATAATAATTTTCACTAAAATTTTCATTTTCTTTTTTTACATACAAAATTATGTAAATATTAACAGATATTAAGTAATGTAAATTAACGTTAGCAGGTATTTTCATTCTTCTAAAAGAAAGTGTAAAAGGAAAAGAGATGTCAGGAAAATTAAAAAAATTTCTTGAACTAAGTTCAAGACAAAAAAGAAGACGCCTATCAACGTTTCGCGATAACTTGAGGCATATCGAGCAAGATACTTCTGATGAATCTATAACATCTGATGTGTATGAAAGATTAGAAGTTGCATCGGAAAGTATGGAAGGTGATGTTGAACATTCCTTTGAGGAACAGCCATCAAATGACGACGAGGAAAGTGAAAGCTCCCATGTAGAAATCAGTGATGAAGAATTCGAGGATGGAAATATTGCTGGAATGTTTGTAAATGAAGCAAATGAAGAAAATGACGCCAGTGAAATAAGCACTTCCAAAGATGAAGATGCAGGCATTCATGTTCAACGAAATATTAGAAAGAATGCATTGAAGAATGCATTCTTAGCAGCAAATATAAATTACCAACAAGGAAACATATTATTGCAGACATTACGAGAATTTCCTTTCAATTTAAATTCCTTACCAAAGGATCCAAGAACTGTATTAAATACTTCGACGATTTTTGCAAGTACGAAAGTTTAACAAATTGCAGGAGGCGAATACCTTCACATTGGCTTCAAAAAGACACTTACGAAGAGGTTAGAAAGTCTTCCTCCAAATATGTTGCCAGAGAATATGATCGAGATAGATTTGAGTACAGATGGTGCGAAAGTAGATAAAGGCCTGGATCAATTTTGGCCTCAACAATATCGGATATTTAATATTATGGACAAAAGACTTATTATAGCAGGCTTATTTCAAGGTAGACATAAACCTTTCAATCCATTTGAATTTTATGAGCAATTTCTTCAAGAAATTTTGGAAATACTCGAAGGTGGAATTCTTATTAGAAATATAAACTACTTCGTTTGAGTGTACGATGCTTCATTGCTGATGCACCTGCTAGAGCCTTTGTTTTAAACCATTATGGTCATAATTCCTCAAATCCTTGTTCGAAATGCAAAGCTGAAGGTCACAGGGGCACTGTACCAAGTTTCAGAGGAACAATGATTTTTCCAGGTATTCAACATGAACTCAGAACAGATTATGATTACCAGAATGTTGTGGATGAAGATCACCGGAAAGGTAGAAGTCCTTTATCTACTATACTGGGATTGACAACACGAGTGCCTTTTGAAATTATGCATTCTGTTTGGCTTGGAAACTGTAAGAAAGTGATTTGAGCGCACATCTCAGGAAAGTTTGGTTTTCAAAGAATGAACGGGCGAAAATTGAAAATTATTAATTCCAGGATAATAATGCTACAAAACTACTGCCCCTCCGAATTTAATCGCCGTCCACAAGAAATTACTTTGTACCATAATTTTAAAGCAACTGGGTTTAGGAAAATTTTATTGTACACTTCACCGGCTGTTCTGAAGAATGCTTTTTTAGAAGATCATTATCAACATTTAATGATTCTTCATAGCGTGATGCGTCTTCTTATTTCCGAAGAAACTCCACCAGATATGTACCCTTTTTGTCAAGAAGCTTTAGAAAGTTATGTGACTCTTTGTGAACAACTGTATGGAATGCAGTTTCTTTCATACAATGTACATTCTTTGTTACACATAGTTGCTGATGTTCAACTTTTGGGCCCTTCGGAAACATTTAGTGCATTTTGCTTTGAAAACAATATGCCTGAATTACGGAAATGTATTCTAAAACCGGGCCTGAAACTCTCACAAGTGTACAAAAGAATTTCTGAAAAAGATGATTTCATTTTAACACCTTTAAACGCCAGCATTCACATTCGTCTTTCACAAAGGCATGCAAAAGGACCTCTTTCAGAAGTTACTCCTGCACATCTTTGCAAACAGTTTAAAAAGCTGAGAATTGACAAATTTACATTTGCAACTTCGCTACGAGACAGTTGCTGCTTACTAAAAAATTTCAAAATTTGTATTATTAAAAACATAATACTAGTTGATGGACATGTAAGCTTAATTTTTCAAGAATTTAGACCTTCCATTGCAATCTACGATGTAGGTATAACGTCGGATTCTATTCAAGTATATCATTGTAAAAATTTAGCAGCTTTAGTACAAGTAATTTCATTCACCTTTGTAAAAAGCAAAGTTTACATGATGCCAAAATGGAGCGATGTAGAAGGTGAAGAAGAACTAGTTGTTGAAAACGAAGCAATATGTGCTTCGTTATTATCACCTTTACATTTGCCAGAAAATGTAGATATACTTTATTAAAGCAGTGAATTTTACTGTCTTGGAATTTATACTGATGATGTAAAACCGAAAAATCCATTATGTAAGTTTTATACTTGTTATATGGTATATACTTTACTTTTATTTATTTATTATTTCTTTACTTTTATGGAGGCTTTTACATTTCATATTTGAACATGAAATACCAAAAATACAAGAAGAAGTCGCGATGTAGTCGAAGAGAACGTTACTGAAGATTTACATTCAAAGAAGAAGAAAAACTCTACGTAGCGCACTGTTTATTTTTAATGTTATAAATTAATTTTAATTCGGATAAAATTGATCCGAATTTTTTAATAAATAACTTTACTTTGTAATAATTATTAGTATTTGAACATATTCTTTTCGTTACAATAATGTATCATTTATCATTAAAGAATTGTTATCTTTCAATTTATCTTGTTCTCATTTTCAAATGATTTTGATATTTTGATTTTTTCAAAATAATTATGTAATAAACACAGATTTTCATAAATAAATTTTTTGTTGAAAGTTATATTTACGAATATTATTATTTTTAACAATTCTGTTTGAATTATTCTTCTGAAATTTTTTTTATAACGATTTCTTCTCTGTTTATGTTAAAAAAATATAACTATTAAAGAATGATACAAATAATTATTCTTTTTATTTAATTTCAGTATCATGGAACTTAATGACGAAAAAAAATAAACCTACGAAAAAAATACAAATTTAAAGGAGTGGTAGGCAAATAAAACCATCGAGAAAAGTGTTACCTTCTTCTTCTTCTGATGAAGCTCCTCAACAAAAAAAGTTCAAATATTCTAGCAATGTATAGGATAAATTAAATACATTGAGAACTAAATTAAAAGAAATTGAAAGAAGAGGTTGAAAAATGATTCGATTGTTACAAATACGGAATATTCATGAAGTTTTGAAAAATTAAAAACAAAGCCAGGAAAAAATGCATCTCAGAACACTACCTCTAATTTGAAAAAAGATTCACTAGACATACGAAGTAAAAATTCACCTGATATACCATCTACAAGTAAGTCAAGAAAAAATGCTTCTATGAACATCTCTGGATACAATGATCAGTACGCAGTTATTTATAAATATTTTATAAATAAGGTTTCATATGTTATAAATAAGATATTTCATAAAATATGTCTTCTACTCTTTTAGAACAGTTCTAATGTCTTATGACGTACGTGAAATAAGTGCCGAATCCACGGCTTTATCTAAAACAGAAAATATGTTAAAGCAGAACACTTATAAAAAAACTTCACTAGAGCACGAGATTGATAAACTAAAGTCATCCGATATACTAAGCGACCAGGAAGAAATATTTACTGTATCTTCAAAAATACTAATTTCGACGATTAGTATGGAAATAGAACCACTGAGAAAATTGTTACCTTCTTCTTCTGTTGAGAGTCTCCTACAAAAGAAATGTAAATCTTCTGGAAGTGTACAGGATACATTGCAAACTTTAAAAAGTAGATTAAAAGAAATCGAAAGTAATAAGATGTTTGAAAATGATTCGCTCTTCTCCAATAACGATAATTCACCACCTATTGAACAGCCCAAAAACAATCCAGCTAAGAATCCATGTCAGAACACCAGCTCCAATTCCGAAAAAATCATTCCTTGTGAAAAAAATAATCTAAAATATAATTCGCTAGATATACAAAGGACAATAAGAAAAACATCACTCGATCAGAAGAATGCAGATGAACTAAGCGATCCGGAGGAAATATTTGCTCAGCCTTATTCAGAAAGTGCTTCTGAAAGTTTTCAAAATATTATACTAGGAAAACTTGAGTAATATGACCAGTAGAAATATTTTAAAAATTTGTTTCCTTTTTTTTTGCTTCTTTATTTTTAATTATTAAATATTGTCATGAATTTTATAGAAACTTTGTTACGAATTTGGATGCATAAAATCAGAAATTACACCTTTCATTACATTTACAGAATACTAGGAAAAGAGAATAACATGATTCTCGAAAAACTGAAACAGATTGAAGCAGAGTTTTCAAAAAAAAAAAAAATGTAGCTGAAATGAATCAACTTTCCGAAACACTACTGGAATCACTTAGCGGCTTCCCATTAGCATAGCTTCTGTCGAAGAATTCGATAAGCTAAACATGGACGAGAATACCGAAAAACGACTGAAAGTTGTAAGTATACGAGTATATATATTATATATTTTAATATCTCATATAATAAAAAACTTTCACGATTCTATTATTTTCTTTATATTGAACTCTATTATTTTATTCAATTAGAGTATTTTGAACATTTATAATCATTTTCCTTCAGTACAATCATTTGATTAGCTTGGGTGGTTCAAAGATACATGAATTCCTGAGCTTTTGATTAAGAGAATTGATGACAGACGAATTAGTCTCTAAATATTCGTGGCTCGGTGGAGAAATTTTTAAGAAGTTGGGTAAAACAAAAGTTTCCAATATTCTGTACCGTAAGTATATTATAATTTATAACAATTTCAACAAATTTGTAAAAGACTCTAAAATTTTACAATATATTCCGATTTTCATTTTAGAAGTGTCCCAATTTTAAAGGACCAGAAAATAAAACGATATTTAAAGAAGAGATGCTCGAAGTACTCAGGTCAACAAAACAAAGATACAAGAAGTTTCTTGCTAAAAAAATTCAACCTTCAAATTCGGTTGATGATCTTCAGGATGAAGAATTGCTTATTAGAAAGAGAATAGAAGCATTGGAGAGGGAAGAAGAGGATGAGGAAACTTTCGAAATGGCGAAATTGGAATCAGAAGATTTTGCAGATGATGAATCCTAAAATTATATTTTAATCATTTGTTTATTAGTGTCTCACTATTTTAAAAAATATCTATACGCTCTTACAAAGAAAGAAAACGATCTCATAGGTTTAATTTAACCTTACTTATAATGAATCCTACGATTATATTTTACTCTTTTTTTATTATAGTGTCTGACTATTTATAATATTCAAAAAATATTCCTACGTTCGTACAAAGAAATAAAACGAATATATCAAAGATTTAATTTAAGCTTGTGATAAATCTTAAGATTATATTTTAATTGTTGTTATTAGTGCCTCACTATAATTACACTATTTAAAAAATTATATGTATCTTTCTTATAAAGAAAGGAAACAATCTCAAAGGTTTAATTGTGTTCATAAATTTGTAACGTAGTTACATATATTTCCCCCCTAACGTTCCGTCCCTGAAGAGGGTGATGGAGGAGAGAGGGAGAGAGTCGCGGTGGCTACCTGAGCGCTGCCGACGCGATCCTCGCCCTTGTTGCGTTCCAGCTCTCATCGAGTGCACACTTCTGCAATTTCACTACGCCTGCCTTCCCGAATGACGCCTGCCATTCTGTATACCTTTGAAACCAAGCCTGGGACTCTCTCTCTGGACCAGCGTAGCCAGGTTTACCATCGGTACGAGGTAGGACCCCTTGTTCTTATTCCTACAATTCTGAGTAAATATTTTACTCTACTCAGTGTGTCTTTTATTTGATCTCGACCCCTTCTGGCGAGCAACCACTTTCCCAGACCCCTCCTTACGTGTGGCAGTCCCTAACACCTGCCATAAATTTACACTCGAATTTAAGGTTTATTATGTTCACATATTTAAATTGATAACCATCATTGGTACCTGGATGCGGCATGGGCTAGGAGTGGGGAAGCCGAAAATCTACATGTCACTACTTTTCAGCGTTTTCAGCCTATGTTACGAGTTACTAACTCTCACTCGTTTAAGATAGCAATCGATATGTTCGGCACCTACTTTATCCACTGGCTCGAATTATTAGAATATTATTATTAGAATATTATTAGAACATTATGACATTACAATATAGTTTAATATTAAGTTTTCGAACCCATGAGAAAAGGGCTTAGAAGACTTTCCCATTGGAAAAGTCCCACAAATTTTAAAAGAAGATTCCACGTTATTTCTATTCATAAAAGTTTTATAAAAAAAGAAGCACATAAAATTTAACGTCCGGGCGAGTCAAGTTTAGCATTTAGAAAGTAAGAACATATGATAGCTGTAAGCTTAAGAGGTTAAAAACGAAAGACCCTTATTCCTTCTAGAAAAAAACCTCATTGAATTTTATTATAATTGCCTTTGTTAATCATAAAGCTTGATCATGGGGTTTTACTATTTTTCTTAAATAAGTTCTCTTCTTTCTACGAGAACATGCGTTTCAGCTTATCCGAGATTTTAGGGAGAATCGCCGGATGGAACCCGAAGGACGGGATATAAAAAAAGGGTCTACCGTTTACAACCACTCAAGTACTCGTAGATCTATCGTTGGGAAAGTCCCATAGCATGACTCATCGGTAGTCGAAATTATGCGAAGTAGAAGCGGGGGTGGTCATCCCCACCAGTTTTAGACTCGAAGGACCCAGCGTCGACCAGGAAAAGCACAAATTGCCTTCGATCTTTGAATTGGAAACTCATCTGCTCCTTTTCACAAGATCACAACTTGTAATCGACTTTAGCTTCAACTTGTAACTATTAGATCTTCTAAATGAAACACATTAATCTTAACATCTAAATTGAGTTTCGATTCCTTTAAATTTTCCCGGGTTTATTCTTATAATTTAACTTACAACAAGAACCACCAATCAAAGGGTTTCGGCAGCCAGGAGACTGCGCGGAATGTAACACCTATACCTACTGAGGTGCTGCCCTCTTCAACTTTTCGTTGTTTCTATGGCAACCGCGTCAAATCGCATGAATGAGTCACCATCTGTGGTGAGAATTTGGTGAGAACCAAAGATATTGTGAGAACTCAAGCGAGCCAAAAGATTCGCCAGGCTAACTGAGCTGAAAAGGAAATAGTAGGTAAATAGTTTAAATAGTAGGTAATTAATTATTAAATATAATTAATAAATTAATAATTAATTAACATTAATTAAAGAATTTACTTAATTATTCGAAATAAAATAATTTTAGGCAATATTATTATTTGATAAATTTGGATTTAGCGCATTCAAAAATTCGGGCATTTACAATTCGGTAATTATATTTCTAATTTATTTTGTTAGTCACATATTATTTTCGGAAATTTTAAATTTTGGAGAATATAAATTTCAATAATTTAAAAGTTTATAAAAATTAAATAATTTGTCAATTTGTATTTTCGGAATGTTTTTCAAGTTTTAATTCTTTTATATCTTACTTCATAAATGAAATCTTTCAAATTATCTTCTTTGTGGCTAATAAAAATAACGAAAAATAAGCACATAATAAATCAAAACATTTACAAAAAATACTTTTAATAAATATTAATTTATTTTTATAAAAAAACATTGTATCCAACAAAATATTTTATTTATTATTTTTATTAAGAAATTAATATTTATGAAAAATCACTTGTTTGGTTCAGCAATTTTTGAATTCGAACATTTTCCAATTTCAGCATTTTTCTCATTCTCAATTTCTTATGGAATAAATGGCAATGCTATGACAAATGACAAATGACAAATAAATGACAAAAATAAATGCTACCTCGCAAGCTCGATGAGAACAGAGCTGATGAGAAGTAGACGGTAGAAAAATTGAGTAAAATTTGTTTCATTTTTATGAGTACTTTTTATGCTTATTTTGTATTACAAAACATACATTAAGTTTCTTTTAAAATTCTTGAAAATTTCACTATAACAATTACAATCCTTTAAAATTCTTTACAATTCCTAAAATCCTTTGGAAATCTTTTAAAATTCCTCGAAATCGACATTTATTAAAATTACATTACATCCTCCAAAATGCATTAAAATTTTTAGAAATCTTATCAAATTTCATGAAATACTTTAGAAATTATAAAAACATCTTGAAATCCCTCAAAATTATTACAAATCTCATAAAATTCCAGAAAAGCTTTAAAAATTTCACAAATTCTTTTATATTAAAAAGCGTAAAAGCACCTTAAATTCTTTTAAAATTCTTCAAAATTTCACCATAACAATTACAATCCTTTAAAATTCTTTACAATTCCTAAAATCCTTTGGAAATCTTTTAAAAGTCCTCGAAATTGACATTTATTAAAATTACATTACATCCTCTAAAATTCATTAAAATTATTAGAAATCTTATCAAATTTCATAAAATCCTTTAGAAATCAGAAAAATATCTTGAAATCCCTCAAAATTATTATAAATCTCATAAAATTCTAAAAAATCTTTAAAAATTTCACAAATTATTTTAAAAAGCGTAAAAGTACCTTAAATTCTCTTAAAATTCCTAGAAATTTCACCATAACAATTACACTCTTTTAAAATTCTTTACAATTCTTAAAATCCTTTGGAAATGTTTTAAAATTTCTGGAAAATCGAAATTTAAAATACCTTAAAAATTGCTTGAAACTTTTAGAAACTCATTGAAATCTCTTAAAGTTTCTCGAAATTC
>JAUEJJ010027463.1:0-10449 GCA_032164275.1 Synergus coniferae
GAGAACGAGGCGGGAAATATAATTAATCGATTAAACGAACTTACCTGTAAGTGAAGTTCAATCGTAATTATATGACCGCCTCGTTCGAAGGTATTACACCCCTCCCATTTCCATGTTTTAGTTTCCTCCCACATGGACAATTTTCCTACGCATCTCTAAACTTAATGAGATAAATAGGAAGGTGATAGAGGGCGTCCTAGATCTTTATTTTAGCTCTGAATTGTGGCGGCGCGAGTAGTAAGAGACGATACTACATTTGTAATCCCTTTGAACGAGGCGGTCATATAATTACGATTGAACTTCACTTACAGGTAAGTTCGTTTAATCGATTAATTATCTGTAGCAGCTTCATCAACTAAAGCTGAATATATGGCTCTTTTTGAAGCAGTAAAAGAAGCAATGTGGTTAAAATCACTAGCAAATATTATTAATGTAATTATTTCAGAACCAATAATTATTTACGAAGATAATAATGGTTGTATAAGCATTACTAATAATCAAACGAGCCATAAAAGACCCAAACATATTGATATAAAATATCATTTTTCAAGAGAACAGGTAGAGAAAAATGTAATAAAATATATGCCCAGAGGTGAACACATAGCTGATGCACTAACGAAGCCGTTACCAGCTGCAAGATTTTTAGAGCTGATAACTAAGATGGGTTTAGAATAAGAATAATTCTTGTAATGTTTCTGCTGAAACAATATATCTAATAATGGTCGGATTAGGTTTTCCTGAGTTTTTCCTAATCCCTTGCACGAATGTTGGACCATTTGTAAATTGTTTTTCCCAGATGACATAAGAAAGGTATCTCTTTGCTTAAGTTATATATGTAGTATTTGAATTTGCCCGCCCCTGGGTGAGGTGCGGTGTGTGGCGCCCTCGGTTTTAGTTTTAGATAGTCGAGAGGCGGTCGAGTAGCGTCGTCACGGGTAGTCGTTCGCTTTTATTCTTAAGTGTTCTGTACATAATTTTTATCCAGCGAATAAATCGCTTTTATACCATACTAGTGTGTTCAAGTCACTTTTATCCCTACATATATGAATGATTGATTCTGATAATATTGAAGTAGATTATTTTTTTGAGGGGGCGTGTTGGATTATTTCAACAATTGTATATATAGAGCAAAAATATAATCTACATTTCTGAGTGATAAAATACGTTATACGATATGTTGTAAGTCATATGGTGTATGAATGTGTATGAATGTGATATTCGTTCCTGACACGTTTCGTTCGTTAGTCTAAAATCGCATCTCTAAGAGTAAAGACCTGCCTTCCCAGTGTCTTAAATAAATTAATTCTTTTAAACTTAATCATATCGTTATTTGTTCATAGCCTGTTTCCTAATAATAACAAAGCTGCTATAATAACCGCTGAGACTAATGGTGGGAATAAAATAAGATATATGATAGAAGTTAAAAATCACTTTATAAAAGAATGTCGATCTTATTAATCAATCTTATTAAGATTGAATGGGCGCGATCTAAAGAACAATTGGCAGACATTTACGAAGCCCCTAGCTCATGATTTACATTTTTAATTGGTACACAAAATACTGAATATTAAAACTAATGTTTGATTTTTAATCATGTTTTTTTATTTTTCAGACTCTCGTTAAAAGGGTGAGGTGAAATCAAGGTGAGATGAGGAGATAGCAATATAATCAGAAGATCAGGATGATGATGGTCGGGAAGGAGTGTTAAGTATTTTAAATCGCCCGCTTCATCATGGCTGCTCTTATTCCCCCTCCACTTTACTACTGTTGCTAGCTCTAAGCTTCTAATGTTTCCCTGATCAATCCATCGACGATCGCATCCGCATTTAGATATCCAAGTTGGAATATATATGGTTGTGAATAGAGGTGTGTTTAAATAAATACATACTTATAATATAAGAACGATATTCGACTCTACTTTTATGTGTACCTTTCTTCGCGACATAAACATTAACAGTCAGTAATTATTTATTCATATTTTTGCAGACAACCAGGTAGCAATAATATTTTATTTACTTCTAAAGCTAATTCAGTGTGGTAAAGCCAAAGTTGAGAAGAAAACAAAACATGATGATGAGGTAGAAAGGAATGAAAATAGAAATATAGAAAATGAGCAGACAGTTTTTGATGATAATATGTTTACGTATTGCGTTCTGAACTTAAAAGATATAGCTTCTAACACAGATATTTCTGTTCAAAATAAATTAGGCGACGGTTACAACTACATAGCTAAACTGTGGATGTAAATATTATTATGTATTTATTATAAAATAGATTTAAGTAAGTTTCTGAATAAATAAATTAACAAGAGTTATCAATACAAAAGTTGTTTTATTAAATAATCATAAATCTTTTAGAAAGTAGAACTGTTTTTAATTGAGTCTTAAATTCAGTGTTTTCATATGCTACTTTCTAAACACAATTTTAAATCCACAAAACATATGCATTTTTGTTATTAAATTAAAAATATTTTCAAAAAATGGGGATTATATTTCAAAATGTAACTAAAATAATAAACCATATATTAATCTGTGAACTGAATTTCCTTTTATTGACTATTTTTATAATTATAAGTAAAAAATTACGTAAAATAATATATTGTTGGAATATTGAGAGCGCCTATGTACTTGTATGCATGTGTGAGATTCTGGGTCCTGCTTATTTTACTCCCACTCCACGACTGGCCTCTGCCGGCTTATGCGTGCTCGTACTAATTAGTCATGCAAAGTCAAGTGTAACGAAAAGAGTGTCGTCTTAAACGAAATTAAAGATTCTATACTACAAAAACTGAGTATTCTTATTAATCAATCATCCTGCCCATATCTCCATCATATATGTATAATAATAATAATATAATCTAGCATTTACTTCATTTAGACGATAAAATTCTGACTCTCATATTTTAGTTTAGCAGAGTGGAAAGTCATCTTGCTGCCGTCCCGAAAACCCGTGTTCGATTCCTGCTACATTCTCTATTCTAACTTTTTCTATTTCAGCTACTCAATATAATAAACTGTTTAAGAATATTATGTATCTATGTTTAAAAATAGGTATCTGATTTCTAATGTGTGCAATTATAATAAATATAAAAAAAAAATTTAATATGTCACAAAGCAAGCTGTAGGGATCTACCTTCTCTCAAATAGATATTCTTACAGTGCGTGACAATCTGCGAACGATTGTCGCTTCTTGGGAATTCCAGTAGAGGCAGCATCTCCTGGACAAGGAAAATTTGCGGGAAGATTTAAATTAAATGATCACATGTTTAATTTAAAGACAACTAAAGAATTAAATTGTTTAAATTAATTGTTCAGAGATCAGAAAGGCACATAATAAGGGTGGATTGACAACACCATGAACACAAAATTGTGAAATGGCGAATTAGATTTACGAGATGTTGATATACGCCAAGCCGCATACATTTAGACGACGTTGCATTCATTTTAACTTAGCCTTGAGGATTAAAAATGTAATTAGACTAAGGGTAGAAAAACTGTAAGAAATTTTGTCGTATATATAATATTTTTTTTTTCTTGTATTATTAATAACGAAGCAAATGAATATTCACCGAATATTATTTTGCGCCAAAATGTCTTTCTGATAAATATCTAATGAATTTAGTGATCCTTTTTGTGTAAATTCCGAGAAATGTGGCAAGGTCGTAACGTCATTTTGCATGCCTGCCGCGTATTTTCTTTCAATTGTAACGTTTAGATCCATTGGATTAACTTCTTTGTGAATCAAAAATCTTTGTGAATGCTAAGTCATTCAAACTTATTATCAAACTAAATATTTTTGAAGGCCCTCTGCCGAAATCAGCTACGTTCTCATTTAATTTTTAATCAATTTCAATCCATGTGTAGTGATTAAAATAAAATATAGGGGGCGCCACCTAACCCTACGAGCAAGAATTGTGCCCTAGCGACCAGGTAGTCAGTCGTATGCTAGTCGTAGTCTGAGTCCAACGACATGTACTGCTTACTTTAATAAACACCTTTATTTGTACGCCCGAGTGCTCATTGCCATCCATACTTCTTCAAGTTTTCAGAAGTAGGATTCGGTTTCGGTTGCAAGTTAGTATTGATTTGTACGATCATAGAGAGTCGCGCTGCTACACAAAAGTTCTATGTGAACAAGGGACGCTACCGCGACGCTCAGGATTCGTGTGCGAATGTGAGTTGGACGCGGCTGGAGGGACACGTGAAGGAGACTATGCGTCTGTGCTCCGTACCTCTGGATCTCGGTGCTGCGTGTGCCTGGAAAATGCTCTGTGCTGAGACGCTGTGTGCGCCAAACCTGCTGTGTGCTGAAACTGCTGTGTGCCGAGACGCTATGTGCGCCAAATCTGTTGTGTGCGTCAAAACTGCTGTGTGCTGAACCGCTGTGTGCGACAAGTTTGCTGCGTGCTCAACTTTGGAATTTCGCTGTGTGCAAAACGAGGTGGCATCGAGTAACTCTGTGTCTCATGCCTGACACGTCATAATCTCGGAGCTGTGTGCCTGAAGGACTGAGTGTCAATCTAAACCTGAAGACTGAAAAGAAAACATACGTGTGACACTGTGTGTCAAGCTTGTTCCGCCAAACGGTTTTGTGTAGACCACGTGGTGAAGAAATTGTGGCGCGGCCGCCATATTGGTAGTCTCGCATTCGTTCTCAAAGTGTTCCCTGTTTTAGTACCGACTAGCGGTACTAAAACATTATCGCAAGATGAAAAATCCAAGTGAATTCACCGTAATGGAACTTAAAGAAATCTTGAAGAAGCATGGGTTGCCAAATTCCGGGAATAAGGCGGATTTAATATCCAGGTTGAACGAGAATTTTCCCGATGAATCTTGGACGGAAGAAGAGTCGATAACCAACCCTGATCATATTGACGTGGAAACACAGGAAACTCAATTACCAACCAATACAGTCCAGAATAACAAGGCTGATAGACAGGTTGAATTCGGGGAACAAGTCATAGTCAGAATACTTGAATGGTGTTTACCAATGGTGTTTACGGGTATTTTATCTAAATGGCAAGATAGATTGGAGGGGAACCAGCTTCCAAAATTGGATGAATTTTACAAATTCATTCTATCTACGGTATTCAAACTTCGTTCGTTAAAAAGAGCTGACTCGAGTGGCCGCAACAACAACGCTAGGAAACGGGTGGGCGAGAATCTCAATCAATTTCCTGGTAAATTCAAAAGGGTCAAAGCACTTTCACTCGTAATTTCGGCTTTCAAGTCATCAAGTTCCGACTACCATATTATCTAGAACTCTACTCATCCAGGAAAGCTATTCGGAAGTCAACAAATTTTGGAAGTCTAATCCGGAATCTCATTATTTGGAAACCTAATTCAATATTTGGAGATCGAGTCCATCTCATTATCTGGGGCTCTACTCATCCATGAAAGCTGTTCGAAAATCAACTCATTTCGGAAGTCCAATTCGGAATCTCATTATTTGGAAACCTAATCCAATATTTGGAGATCGATTCCATCTCATTATTTGGGACTCTACTCATCCAGTAAAGCTATTGGAAAACCAACACATTTCGGAAGTCTAATCCCGAATCTCATTCTTTGGAAACCTAATCCAATATTTAGAGATCGAGTCCAAGGCAAATCCAGACAGTCTTTCTTCACTTGTGGATAAAGCGCATCAGCATCTCAGTATGTTTGTTAAGGATAAGAACGAAATATAATATTATAAATTTGAATTCTCGCACGTTTAACTCAGTTAACGAAGGAGGCGCTGGTGGCGCTAGTGTGGAGTGCGAATGACAATGGGGAGGCGTTTATGGTACTTTGTAGTTGTCGTCAAGTGGCAGTCGTGGTATGCACATCTCATTGCTTACTTATTAAGCAATCTTTTGTCGTCAGTGCATATACACATCATGTGATCATTGAGATCACTTATCGATCGTCTTATATACTAATTCGAGTCACATAAACGAATAATTAAAGTGAATTCGGCGAACAAGTCATAATCAGAATACTTAAACAGTGTTTACCAACGGGTATTTTATCTAAATGGCAAGATAGATTGGAGGGGAACCAGCTTCCAAAATTGGATGAATTTTACAAATTCATACAATTTACGGTATTCGAACTTTGTTCGTTAGAAAAAGCAGTCTCGAGTAGCCGCAACAATAACACTAGGAAACGGGTAATAAATGTCCTGTTTTTAACGGACTTAAAGTTCACGAATGTTTGTATTTATTAAAGACACACGGACTTTGCCGAAACTGTCTACACGCCTACGCACACTTGCGCAAGAATAAGAAACGCGTGACTAAGATCATCACATTTCGTTACATTTCGATAAAACAAATAAATCATCAAAATGAGAACCTTCTCAGGATAAGGGGAAGTCAAAAGCTTCCATTTCCACAAATCCGCAAGCAAGACTAGTACGTCAAACTTACACTTGTAAAGCATTCCCGTCGAATTCTCAATTAATTACCACAGCAGTTTTAAAAGATACAAACTAACTCTGGAAATTGTTTCGTGGCACGAGCATTATTAGATTCTTGTTCAACGGTCAATTTAATTAATGAACTTTTTTCAAATTCCTTGAAATCATCTAATCTTGTTCAATTAATATTGGAGCGGTTAATGGTTTAGGCACTGTTTCTAACGAATACATTAAAGTAGCATTCTGTTTAAACTACAATTTCAACGAATTTCAGTCGAATTTTTCAATCATTATAACTTTTTCTAAGCGAATAAATATTTATGAATTTATTTATTTAAGGTGACATAGGTTAACCATTAATGTGGACTGGGAACATGCCTGAAGATTGGATTTCCATTCATTCCTTTTAAATAAATAATTGTTCACATAATTAAGTAGTTTCATTGGCCCCTCATCCCGTAGATTATACTCCGGAGTTTATGCTAGACTCTGGAGATTTTATCTCAAATTAAGATTTCATTTCATAATAGGAGTATGACGTCTTAATCAGGCGTGTTGGAAATGCAAATATCAATGGACTAAAAGAATTCTTAAGCTTGTACATGATTTTAAGACATCACACATGTTTTTACGATGCATTTATGATACTATGGAACCCATCAATAAATTTAGAAATTATCAGCTTTATTCTGACATGTATGTTCTGAAATGTCTATTTATGAATTTGTGAAGGTACATAACCTATCTGTAATAAAGGATAGTTATGTTAGTAACGATTGTAAAGTATTAAAATACGGACTTGTTGATGAGCTTACTGGAGTCAGCTTCAATTTATAGTTCGACTAATTAAAGGTAAAGAAAGGGTATCAAAGGTTCGGGTAAAAGGAACAGATAAAGTTAAAAGATATGGGATTGATGACGATGATAACATTACTGTAATTGTTATCATTCACAAAGCCCACTCGTCTCATAGGTTATGGGCCCAGGAAACACATTTCCTGCATTATAACTGTTTTCTTCTTAGAAAGAGTGAATTACTTCAGTGAATATGCCAACCGGCAACCATTAGAAATTTAGAAGCTAGAGATAATCTCTTCTAGATATGTTTAAAAAAATATATGGAAGAGAAAAAATCTTATAGTTTGTCAGCCGTAAGCATATATGGTATTAGAGATGAACGTATGATTTTTTTTAGTTAAGTAGAATTTTATCTACTGGAAACCGTCACTCCACGCAAATGTGTTTTGCAATTTCTTAAATAAATTTTGTGAGACGCAGTATGAACTGATTCTGGAAAATCTCCGCTATTCTCTTTTTCACTGCAGTAAAAACTTTAAGAAAAAAAAATATCATTCAGTTGAATGGGCAGAGCGACAATTTTTTTCTGACAATTTAACAGAACTAAATAAGTATGATAAAAAATATGATCCGAAAATTTTCTTTAAATCCTCCAGCAGGCACTTAATTACTCTTTAAAAAAAAAATTGAAAAAAGTTTGAAGAATACCAAGTGGCCCAATCCCTTAAGTTTCCACTTCTTAATCGTACAATCTACCGTATTTAACATTTAGCCGTTCACCACTTCTAGGATGTTTTCACTAAAACTCACGAGATCAAACAACTACAGTGAGCTGATAACCATTTCATAGAATTTCAATAGCAATCCTGTTATTTTGCAGAACTTCCCATCTGCAATTTATTCAGTTGAGACATAGTATGTCTGTTTCCGGCTCCTGGCCACCGTGCAGTCGTCATCTACACAAATAAAAAAAAACTTTTTAAAAACATGCTTTTGTGTAAAATTGCATTTCAAAGGAGAAAATAAATTTTGTTAGTTTCCGAAAAATCGTCATATACACATTACTAAAAGTAAAAATGTGGACGCCTTTCACTCGTATAAAGAAAATGAATTACAATAGAACCCCGTTTATCCAGACCCCGATTAACTGAGGCTCCGCGTTAAAAGAGGTGTATGCTCGGATAATACGGAAGAACTCGGATAAAACAGATGAAGCCGCTATGCCTATGCTGTATGCGCGAGGGTAGTTTTCAGTTTCGACTTTGTTGCTTATACATGCATAAACTTGTTACAATACGCTTTGTGTGCTCCTCGGTTGCGAGCTAATTTAACAGTTGCGCTTCAACAAATAGTGAAAGAACATTGCCATGTCGGAGAAAAGAAAAAAAGTTGTAGTGAGTATAGAGAAGAAGTTGGAAGCAATGAGTAGATTGGAGAAACTATTTGAACTGTCGCGGCCGATTATGGTGTTGGAGAGTCCACGGTGAGCGAGTAGTGTCGAAATCAATCTCATTTAAAGCAATTCGCGATAAAATCTGGCGGTGCGATGACAAGTCGTAAAACGACGGAACTTGCAGGGTATGATACAGTTGATAAAATCTTATTTTTATGGTTTACTCTAATGAGAGAAAAGGGACTGCCAGTAATAGGTAAGTACGCCTCATATCTTCAAATGAATGTTTGTTGAATATGACGAAGTGTGAAGATTCTTCTTCAATACAATATTGTGCAAATAGGTTTTTTCCTAAATAGCCTTTCCTTTCCTTTTTCCTCTTAAGGTTCAATTTTACAGGACAAGGCTATGATGCTCGCGAAACAGATTCCCGCTGAAAGCGAGACTTTCACAAGTTGTGGATGGCTGAATAAATGGCAGAAAAGACACGCTATTCGTCAATTAAGCATCTGTGGAGAAAAAATATCAGCTGATGTAGATGGATTGACTAAGTATAAAGAAGAATTCAAGAAGTTTGTAGCGGAAGAAGGACACTCACGAGATCAAATTTATAACTGCTATGAGACTGTGTTAAATTTTAACATGATGCCTGCTAAGGCATTAGCCTCGCGAGAAGATGCGGTTGCTCCGGCATAAAAAAAGAATAAAGAAAGGATTAGCATTTCAGCATATAGTAACACGTCCGGAACATACAAACTTCTATTATCGGGAAATCAGCTAAACCGAGAGCGAATAAACACATCAAACCTGAAGCATTGCCAGTATACTACTACACGAATCAAAAGAATGCTTGGATGAGTTGCGATCTTTTCCAAAACTGGTTTTTCGAACAATTTGCTCCTTCGGTTGAGAGATTTTTGAAAGAAAATAATCTTCCTAGAAAAGCGATTTTATTACTCGATAACGCATCATCAAACCCGGAAGAGTCGATTCTTAGAAGTGAAAACATCATTGTCAAATTTTTTCCGCCAAATGCAACGTCCATTGGACAACCAATGGATCAAAGCGTACTCGAGACCTTCAAACGTCATTACCAACGTTTTTTACTTCAAGACATTCAGGAAAAAAGCGCCGCGGGTAGTACCCTTAAAGAGTGTTTACTTACAATAAATATGAAAAGCGATATTTACTGGTCAGCTCAAGCCTGGGATGCTATCCAAAGGATCACGCTCAAGCGGTCGTGTGTCAAAATCTTGTCTTCTAAAAATCAAAACGATGAAATTGCAGACGGTATAAATTTGCATAGTCTCATGGAGCAAATCCCTAGTTGCAAAGACGTCGATAGAACCGATACTAAAGAATGGATTTATGGTAACGGGTGAAAACAGAAAATTACTGACGACAAAATTGGCCATCTCGTAAATTCTGGAGAAGAAATCGCCGACGATATAGAAGATAGGGAATCGAAAATCAGCCACGAATGGCAAATCAGACACAAAGAAGGATTAAATGCGCTGGAAGTAGCTCTTAAACACATCGAGGAGCACTCCAAAGATTTATC
Organism: Synergus coniferae; assembly: GCA_032164275.1. Classification (NCBI taxonomy): domain Eukaryota; kingdom Metazoa; phylum Arthropoda; class Insecta; order Hymenoptera; family Cynipidae; genus Synergus; species Synergus coniferae. The sequence goes on from JAUEJJ010027463.1 coordinate 10,155, forward strand.
TACATTTGTTAGTTGTTTATTTTTATATGCTTATATGGTCAAAATTCATATTACCATTTCAAATATATTAAAAATAATTAATGTAATTTTGTATTTTGTATTTCTTCCGTGTTATCCGAATTTTCGCTTTATCTCGGATAAACGGGGTTCTACTGTATTGTAACACAGGCCTACAAAAATGACTTTTAGGTTAGAATATCTCAAAATACTGACATTTTCTGAGACTATAAACCTTTTTACCAAATTAAATGTGGCGAATTCCATGCTGGACTCACACAAATCAAATCTTTACATC